>DWQX01000047.1:0-73174 GCA_018245475.1 Pharmacophagus antenor
TATATATATATTTATATTTATATGCCTGTGAGAAGAATTACCCAACCTAGCCAGTATCATTTACTGTACAGTGACTGCTTTAATCTGATGCAAAATTCAGTTAGACGTCAACTCAGTTGTACTGGCTAGGTGAGACTAATAATGACGTTCGAGTGTACTGAATTTTTTTTGAAGAATTCAGTCATTCGATAACGTTTAGCTTGAATAATATTTAAAGTAGAAGTAAATTGAGAATGTATATGGGAGCTGCATTAATGATATCGCTGGGTGCTAAGCTAAGACCAAGATATTTTTTTTAAATAATTAAACACGTTATAGGTTTAAAAAAATGCAATTATTTATAAGTACTACCATGAGTTTTAATTCAGGGCCTTTATTATCTATGGAATTGGTGTATGTGATGTATTTATCGCGATGTGAAAATTTTCATGAGTAAATTATTATCCCTTATCTGACTTTATATCATAAGTTTTACAGTATTATGCTATTAAATTATATGTCATTATTTTAGTATTTACTTCTATTTGTTGTATTTTTCTCTCCAAAGACGTCACAAGTCAAGTGACCTTTTACTCATTTATTTAACTAGAACAAATTAATGATATTGCTAAGTTTATATAATTTACTATTCAAGAGTAATTGCAAATGCCAAGGATACCATTTCATTATGATAAACAAATACGTACGGAATATAGGTTTTATAATTTGTAATTAATATTAACAATACAAGGATTTGATAAACTCTTTCCATAGAAATATTTGATTCCTAAAATTATAATTAATTTATTCTTTTCTAATACTATGGACGTAGTGACAACACGAGTAAAGACATAACGTCGATGTATATGTAGATGCATGTAGTGAAATACAGACAATATTTCGCGATGGTATTATTATGTTATTTGTAGCTTACATTTCATTACACTTAGTACTGCGCTACCCAAGATAGCTTGCAACCTTAAGTAACTATTAAATGCATAATTGCTTTGTAGGTTAATAATGGATGAAAACTTTTATAATTTATGTTATATAAAATTCCATCATAAAATGAATCTCATTTTAATTATGTTACTACGAAAAATATGTGTTTAATTAATAAGGGTCTATTAAAAGAATTGTAAATTATTAATGTTTTATTTACTTTTCTTTCAGTTCTTTGTAGTTATATTGAACTGTTCGATTATTGAATAGTTTGTTGTTGATATGATATGATGAAAAAGAATTTTCAACTACTTTTTCTATTGCTTTCATTAAGAGACGTAATTTAACGTTTATGAACCAAAATGTTAAATAAAAATTGCAAAGTGCATGTCGGACTCGCACCGGAAAGGGTTCTGTAACATAAACGCCTATAAAATTACGTTTCTTGTAATTATTATTTCATTATTTGCTGCTGTAGTGGCAATACATATACACAATCTATAAAAATTCCAGCATTTTGTACCTAATACAGTTCGTGAGATATAGCCAGCTAACAGACGGCGGATGGACGGGATGGGATGGGAGAGAATTTAGTTGAAATTTCCAAAAATCTGACTGTAGTGGCTCGAGACCCCAGAGGCGGCAACTATTTGGCACAAAGAATAATCCTTGCCGTCCAATTCCAATAGTTTGCTAGGTACTCTGTCCGGTGAGGATGTCCTGAGGCTTTTCTTTTTTTATAGTATTTATTTTGTTCATTATTAGTTTATTACTTTATAGTTTTGTAAATACTTAACATCATAAAATGCTATATAAATAAAAAAAATATTCATATTTCTAAAAAACCAATAAAAGTAAGATGATTGCGGATGACATCTCCATACTGCCAGTCCGAGTGCGGTCCCGACCGCACATTCGGGTCTCGTACTATCCGTGACGTCATTTGCTCCGCGCAATTTTCATTTCCGTTTCTTGTGGTTCTGTTTCGTCCTCGTGGCTGTTCCAGCATACAGGGGGATTTGTATTTACGGGTATCCCAAGCCACCTCACTCGTAGCGACGACGAAAGCTCCGCAGGCCAGCCCATTCCGGCCCGTTCCTTACTTCGCCCACCAAAAACCACTTCAGGGCTAGCACCCACGTCGGAACGTAGTCCTGCTCAAGAGATCGCCTTGTCCAGTTATCTCGCAGGCATTAATATCCAGGGCATCGGTCTCCTCGTCCATAAACTCCGGGTAGCCAAGAGTGCGAATGGGCTCTTTGAGCGTGTTATTTCAGCTCGCCTCGTCAAGCATGTAGGGACGGTAGGGCCCGATCTGGCCGATTGTCAGTTTGGTTTCCGGAGGGGCAGGTCCACATTAGAAGCGATCTCGCGAGTGAGGGCCCTTTCGGAGGAGGCCACGTCCCGGGGTGAGGTCGTCTTGGCGGTGTCCTTGGACATCGCCAACGCCTTCAACTCCCTCCCTTGGGACTGTGTCAAGAAGGCCTTAAAGTACCATGGCGTACCCGACTACTTGTGTCGTATTATAGACGCCTATCTGTCGGATAGAACAATGCAGTTCTCGACCAAAGATGGTTGGAGTGAGAGGCCGGTGACAAGTGGCGTTCTGCAGGGGTCGGTCCTCGGGCCACTCCTGTGAAACATAGGCTACGATTGGGTGCTGCGGGGCGCAAACTTGAGAGGGGTTGGCGTAATTTGCTACGCCGACGATACCCTCGTCACGTCCCGCGGCAAAACCCATCGAGAGGCCTCCGTTCTGGCCACTGCAGGCGTTAACCAAATAGTTGCACGCATTCGCCGTTTGGGGATGGACGTGGCGCTCAACAAATCCGAGGCGCTGTGTTTTCACGGCCCTCGGAACGCGCCACCAGCCGGACACCAAATTGTGGTTGCCGGTTTTCGAATTGATCAATTTGACGATGCGGTACCTAGGCATCGTCTTAGATGGCTAGGTACCGCATCTTCCACTAGACCAATTCAGGGCGTACTTCGGCCGCTTGGCGCCGAATTTGGTGCGTACTGCCGGGGCTCTCAGTTGGCTTCTCCCAAATATGGGCGGGCCTAACGCAAGCTGCCGCCGTCTTTTCATCGGGATGGTACGGTCGATGGCCCTCTAGGGGGCCCCGATCTGGGTAGACGCCCTAACTGAACACATCAAAGCCTTCCTGCGTAGAGCGCAACGGGTCATGGCAATTAGGGTGGTGAGAGGGTACCGTACCATCTCGTACGAGGCGGCTTGCGTCATGGCTGGAACCCCGCCATGGGATTTGGAGGCCAAAGTCATGGGCGTCATTGTACCGGAGGGGTGACGAGGCGCGGGCCTCAGGCGTACACCCGGAGGTGAATGATGTCCGCAGATGGAGGATGGATGCGCAGGACATCCTTATGAGCGACTGAAAAGAGAGTTTGGCGGACACGAGTGCGGGTCATCGCACAATCGGTGTCATACGGACAGTCCTCCAGTCCTGGGCAAACCGTAAACATGGTCTGCTCACTTTTCGACTAGTGCAGGTGCTAAGCGGCCACGGCTGCTTCGGTCGATACCTGCACCGAGTCGCTGGGAGGGAGCCTACCATGCAATGCCACCATTGCGGTGCCCAAAAGGACACGACGGATCACACTCTTGCCGAGTGCCCAGCATGGGCGGATGAGCGCGCGCAACTGACGAGGACGCCCAGGTCGACCCCGTGCGCCGCAAAAGGTTGGGGCGAAGGTATAGGAATAATGCCCGTTACCTTCCTCCGTGCCGCCTTGCCCCGCTTCCCCCTTGGGAGCATCGAGAAGTCCAGATGCGGACGGGTCGTCATGCAGTGTTACGGAAGACGCGTATTAGTGTTCCCATGACGCTGCGATTCGACGACGAGGCCGAAAACCGTTGTGGTTTTAGTGGGTAGGACGCCCTTTTTAGGGTGGGAGTCCCACACAGGCCCTTCCTTCCCCAGGATGGTATCGCGCATAAATGCGTTTCCATCACGTTAAAAAAAGAAGGGTCGGATGAAACCCCGACCACTACCCTCGCGACCTTTGACGCTGACAGCCTGGCTTCTCAGAAGGAAAAGCTCGTTCTCTGGCAACACGACATCGACGTCATGTTAGTGCAAGAGACTTTTCTTAAGTCATCCCATAGGGATCCGAACATAACCAATTTCAACCTTTCAGAAAGGATAGGTTAACTAATCGAAAGGGTGGTACCCTTATTTATTTCAAGAGGTCACTACATTGCATTCCACTCTATCCTCCACCGTTAGGGAACTTAGAAGTCTCGGCGTGAAAGGCCGGCCTCGCCGGTCATCCCTCTCTAGTGATAGCTTCGTTCTATCACTAGAGTGATCTCGTCTCCCTCCCTCAAAGGCGATTCTCGCCTCAGACCTGTCTTTTCTAGACCTCGGGCCTTCAGTGATGCTAGCGGGGGATTTCAACTGCAGGCACACCTTCTGGGACCCTACCGGCGGCAACGCCATGAGGAAGGCCCTTTATAAACTTGCGGAGGAGCTTCTCCATATTGGCTCTCTCTTCGCCAACGAGAATGACCGTCGACCTCGTTCTGTGGCCATCAGTTCTCGACATCGCCCTTCTTAAGGTGGTCACTATCCCCGTCCAGTCCATCTAGTCGCTTTGTACACTCAACTCCGATCATCACCCGGTCGTGATAAAGTGGGGCCGGTACGCCAGTAAAGTCCCCCTGACCAAAACCTCCGTCAACTGGCGACGCTTGGAGGTCAAACTCCAGACCACTCAGTCCCAGAAGCTGGGCGAAATCCCCGATTCGATCGATTCGCCTGACAGCTGTACGGGCGGTCGACTCGATCAAACGCCACGTATCCTCGGAGGTCGTCGAGTGCACGCAGGTAGTGCTCAAGTTGGAACTACAATTCGTTGTGCTGCCCGGTAGCATTCAGAGACTCATCTGACCTAAAAACGCCGCCATGGGACAATGCGATAGGTACCGTTTCGAGTCCAATCGTGCTCAAGTATGCCGTCTTCAGAAGGTAGTGAAAGAGCGCATTAAACAGCAACGCTCAGATACGTGGGACTCACTGCTCAAAAGTCTCGGGCCCACCCAGGACTCTTACTAGCGCCTGGCCAGATGACCCAAGACTAAGAGTAGAACCCCCGCTCTCCTGCTAGTTAAGGACGTCGATGCGTCGATAGCCTTCGATGATTCTGAGAAGGCAGATCGTCTCGTTGACAGTCTGGAAATCCAGTATACTTCATCATCAACTTCTGCCGATCCTGCACATTTGGAGGCAGTGGAAGCAGTAATAGGGCTACCGTCCCCCCAAAGAGGATCCGCATTAGAGCCAGTCACTGTCGACGAAATGTCCGACGTAAACAAGGGACTCAAGTCCAAGTCTGCTCCCGGTAAGGACTGCGTCTCCAATAGGACGCTGAAGTGCCTCCCCGCACAGCGTATCGTTCTACACTTGCAAATTTTCAACATCTTGCTCTCCAGCAACTCCTTCTCGGATGCCTGGAATGAAGCCGAAGTGATAGGTATTCCAAAGCCCGGCGAGCCTAGGAACCTCCCCTCCAGCTATCGCCCCACCAACCTTTTCTCCTTCCTAAGAAAGATCTACGAGCGCAAGCGACCCCTCGACACTCACCGTTTTTTTCGATGTTGAGAAGACCTTCCACAAGGTCAGGCATGACGGCTTGTTCTTCAAGTTATACTCACTCGAAGTGACCGACAGGCTTGTCACCATCATACGAGCCTTCCTGTCGAACCGCACCTTCAGATTAACGAAGGTAGCGCACTCTCTTCCAACCATCTAATCAAAGCGAGTGTCCCCCTGGGATTGTCTCTCCCCCCTCCTCTTTGCGCTATAAACTAGTCATATCCATAAGGACCAATCAGTCAATCTCGCGCTTTTCACCGCCCTCTACATCTCAGGCAATAGCCTTCCCAGGCTGTTGCGAAGTCTCTAGAACGCGCATGGCTCAAAACCTGGACGATCATTATCAACTTGGCGAAGGGCAAAGCCTTACATCTAACCGCGGTAGGCAGATACTCCTCTCGCAGAACGAAGGCTGCACGATTCTTTGCTCCCTCTTCGGCCGCGTCATTCCTTAGCAGAACACGGTTAAATACCTCGAAGTCACCTTCGACCGCCATCTCAATTTCACCGCTCACGCCCGCAATCAGAAGTAGGGCGGCCTCATCGTAAGGCCTCTTACAACCCCTGATCTACAAAAAGAGCATTCTATCCCTCCGCCACAAGGTGCTACTCTACAGAATTTGCATTAGGCTCATCCTGACCTATGCGAGTGTAGTGTTCATGCACTCCGAAGTAGTTAAGACCATGCAGGTCCTCAAGAATCGCTTCACCCGGCTCACAACTAAGGCGGAGCGGTACCAGAGGAACATAATTCTGCACAGTGACGTCTTTCCACTCTGAAGCAGCTTATTAATGACTGCTCTCGTCCATTTTAAAGTAGTCAAGAACCACCCGAATCCACTCAACGTCAAAACAGTCGATTACGTGCCAATTCGTCATCCTCGTAACGCATTAATTAATCCCGAAGCAAGGGTCGGGTCAGACAATAACACTCAAATTAGCCACTCGACACACTACGCGTCGTCCGCCGCGCTCGGCGAAGCAAATCAACACCAAGGCGCACACCGCGTACACTCGTTACATCCGTATTCCCGGGCACTTTTCGCTCTCACGGATTGCGTCACAGACGAACAATAGTCGCAGTATGGGCCCACACCCAACTTCAACAATCACGTAGCTCGCCATTGAGACTGTTCGGTTAAGCCAGCTTCTCTGGCCAGTGTAATTAGTAGAAGAGATCACAGATTAGCGGATTCGTTAGCCCGTTCAAAATAAACTGTAATAGTCGCCAAAAAGACTAACAGCACCAACTTCACCGAACCTAGCAAAAGCAGCAGATTATATCTTGTCTGTCTTGTCACTGAACATGATTGTAAACATGTTAATATGCATATTCACTGATATCAGTACACTCACAAGAATCTATTTACGATTAAATATGTTAAGAACAAAAATGGAAAAGCAATTCGTAACAATCATTTTATAATAGTCGTACCGCATTACTTAAATGAGATAACTAGTTTTATCGTGTCACCTGTTTTATACTGTTATTAGGTGACTTATATTTCAAATAAATGAATGGGAACCCATATTCGAAACATGGAATTATAAACTTTTAAATTACAATTTTATTCCACAAAATGCTTTTTTATCTGTTATGGGCTCGGTCACGGTCTCGATTTCACTTGATGTTAATTAACAATGAAGCCGTAAATGGTAAAGCGTGTTCGCCCAGAATACTTCTGGCTCTCACATGCATGACTGCCGGAATACAGTAATACTGTTATGGTGGCAAATAAAATTGAGAGTGGTAGGTAGCCAGACGGATTTGATAAACTCTCGATCCAGACTTCAATACTCCTGTTGCCCGGGAATCGAAGCCGGGACCTCCGCGTTGCAAGGCAAGCGGGTATGAACCTTTGCGCCACGAAGGCAGTTCAATGCAAGAAATATAAAAAAAGTAAATTTGTTTCTGATAAACACTGATAGGTATATGTACAAAGCTCACTTATATTTACTTGGGAGTATAAAATAATAAAAGTTATTACACATGGAACTTATTTATTTAAAAACTACTCCAACCCTTCCGATAGATGAATGTCTTTATGAATAATGAAATGACAGGTTACATATATTACACAACAATCGGAGTCTATAGTTACAGCCCACACTTATCTCAAATTAGATATATAATCAGTAAAAATATTACATTTATAATACCATGTAGAGAACCTTTTTTATAGTTGAAATATAAATTTTCTAGTTCTGTCCTATATATATCATGGTGTATCAATGATGCTCAAAATAGAATTTAAAGTACATGAAGCTATCGTATTCACTTAATGACATATATTATTCTAAATCCTGCTGATAATCTGAATCTTCTGTCAAATATCATAAAAAGATGTTATATAATAATATTAAATCGTCCAAAACGGTCCAAGATCTATAAGTGGTTTTATACTATATCGAAATAATACTCCAGCAACTTCAAATATTTTATCTCCACCATAATAACAACAATAAGAATACAAGAGTTATAAGCGATGTTACAATAAGTAATGGTGTCCTACTGACAAGATTGAAGCACAGTGTCGACTTGTTTTATTTCATTTCCTTAATATTAACGCCATTTACAGTTTTTTAACGATATTTTATGAAAAAAAGTAGAAATAATAATAATAGGATAAAAGGAACAGTCGTTTTTTCATTCGTTAAAAAAGCTTGCAAAATTAAGTTTAAAATATAAATGCAAAAAATATTAATCACCTTAATTGTTCAAATTCACTTATATATGTAGTACTGATTATTGATATCAAATTCCCATATATTTTAAAATTAAAAATTAACAAGAAGTTTGCAAACTTTATTAACAAATAGATCATATTTTAGCTTCGCAAATTAAATTCAACAAGGAGCTTCGCACACAGATAAAGGGCAGATACAAGTTGTATATATAAATTAACTAAAATAAACATTCGCCAAAAACTTTGGTACGAAATCAGACTAAGACTGTATATCAATATGCATAGTGGAATATACTTAATAAAAAATTTATGTATCAATGTTAATTGTCTTAATGAACAACTAAAGAAATACGAAAATTATTAAGTTATTTACAAATCAAAAATTTATTTAGTAATTACAAGTTAACAAATATATATTACAAGTACCCACATTTACATATACACAAATTAATAAAACTGAAATATATTTGTTGCATCAAAATATCCGATTTTTACGAATATTACACGATAATTATACCAAAAACCAAAATTAAAAAACGTTTCGTTTATTCCCAATTAACATCCGACTGTCAACAATGAGACTCGCAGGCAGATAGACAAAATGACAATTAAAAGCTTTTAAAGTACTGGACTATTTTTAAAAATATAAATGGCCTGGACACAAAAATTAATGGTGTTAAAATTGTGAACAATTTCTGATTGGATGATCAATTTAACAGCCAAGTAGTTCTAGATGCGTGAAATATAAATTAGCATTACAACGTTCGCCGTATTTAATTGGTATATGTATATAATTGTATTTAACAGCGACTAATTAACGACGGAAAATTACAATAAGTAAAATAGATATGATAATTATTAAAATGATTGCCAAATAAATTTTCCTCTTCCGAGATTTGTTCTGAAATAAAAAGTTCATAAAACTATTAAAGCCCAACTGACAAAATACTACTTATTATTTAATGGCCGTGTAAAATGAAAACTCAATTCAAAACAAATTATTTTCTATTGTCCAATTAACTCGATTAGTGTGGTTCACTGATTTTTTTTTAATGATTAATATTGTGTAATATTCTGATAACCCCTATGACTATCGAATAACTAAAATAACAGTACAGATATTATTATTAAACCATGTTAATAATCATTCGCTAAACACCAAAGTCCTACAAGTTACTAATAATCTGGGACTTGCAGTACTCTGAATTGATATAATATAATTAAGCAGAAAAATTTTTATGAATGATATTTATTAGTATAAGATAACAGGAGTTTTCACCTTGTAATTTACAGCCTGTCCTAACTCCTGGACACCACTCTCAACATTTTGCACAGCATAATCTACATTAGATTCAATGGAATCCACTAGTGCTCCCTGATCATGAATCATTGATCCCAATTGTTTGAATATTTGATTCACATCCATTATGTCATTCTGTAAAAAAATTATACGGAAATAAGCCTTGGGAAACTTGAATTATTCCTTTTGCTAAAACCTTGCGTAACTATTAATAAATAAAAATTAAAATCATTAAATTTTATTTTAAGCATTTCTCCTTATTATTATAATTTCAAAAATGTTCAGTACCCATCTCCGAAATAAATGATGTGAATGTTCACAGATAATCTTTTTTTTGATTAACATTGGTCAAATTCAATAGTTTTTTTTTTTCTAAATTGTAATTCAGTATTAATTTTTTATGTACGGAAATCATTGCATGTTTATTTTAATTATTTTATTTAGATTTAGGATTATTTAATATAGCAAATGACAAACAGCAAATTGAACATTCTAAATACTGCTGGAAAGATAGTAGCTGAAGACCATCTGCGTAACCACAGCCATAGGCCAAGACTCATTTTGTGGTTTTGCACCACCGTAGTATGTGTGTGCAATATATATATAAATACATAATCCTTACAACTTATATATACACTTATTATTGTGGAAAAAATTCAATATCTCAATTTATTTTTATAAACATATTCTATTATCATATAATAAGTCAAATACAATGTGGTTGATAAGTACAACCCGATGAAATGTTAGTACAGGCTACCAAAATGGTCATTATTAATATTAAAAAATTACTGTTATTTATCTTATATTATCCTTTATGTATATATATGATATATACCAATGAGCAGTTATTGCTAAATGCTTTATACTGCTGATTGAGGAGCCTTTTTGAGAGATCTCCAATATTTAGAACTTGATTCTCACGCAAAATACGCATTTAGTCGTAAATTTGCAGATACAGCCCCTAATATATATAGAATAGCATGTTGATAAAAAAAGTCACCTCAAGCTGTCGTATGTCTCTCTCACGTTCTTCTAACTCCAGAAGCTCACGTTCGGATTGTACAGTCAACTGCTCTTGCTTGCGGGCATCCACATTGCCCAACTCATAAGTATCTTCAGTGGTGTTACCTTGCCATGGAAAACATGATTACTATTAATGTTTATAAAGTACAGACACCAATTGTAATAGCAAATTTTTGGTTTTCTTTGACCCTATATTACTATTTAATTGAATTTATTAGATGTAGATAGATACTATTCATATTTTAAAGTATACATTTACATTCATATGTGCAAATATCATTTGAATCTAAATACTTAATAAATACATGTACTTCTAAATAAATGACATAAAGCTAGAGATTTACCTATAAATGGAAATGAATACCTAGTAATGTAATGCAACAATTTATTTACCATAGGTAACAAATACATTACACTTAATCTTATAATGATATGATGCAATACACTTACTGTTTGCAGAAAATGGTGCTCCAATATTGATTGTTTGAGACTTGACCTTCCTGACATCTTCCTTTGTTTTTTGTGCAGCTGATCTTTGTGTCGCCTGCCAAAAAATTAAGATATAATTAACTAACAATTGTCATTCATAGTTAAAGTCATCTCTAAATTTGAATAAATTCTGTACCAGCCATTCAGGTATTAAGAAACCAATTATAATAGATATGTCACTATTATTTTAATGGCAATGATGTTTTTTTATAAATTGTAATTACTAAAAAGTTATAAAAAGAAAATAACAGAATAAATGTATATTTATTATGACATTCTAAATAACAGGAAAGAGTCATTAAATTTATAATCATATTTATTTATTTAAGCTGCTGCTGCTGCTGAGTTGGGAGAAGTTTGCGTTGTCTTTTGGAAGACTATTACAGCTTCATCTGATATTGATTCACAAATCCGGTAATCTCAGTGTCATGATCTCAGATTTTACCTAAGGACTTTCCAATAGATATGTAACAATAATTACCTGAAATGCATTGAGTGTGCTAATATATTCATCACTTAAGCGATCACAATGTAGTTT
Organism: Pharmacophagus antenor; assembly: GCA_018245475.1. Classification (NCBI taxonomy): domain Eukaryota; kingdom Metazoa; phylum Arthropoda; class Insecta; order Lepidoptera; family Papilionidae; genus Pharmacophagus; species Pharmacophagus antenor. The sequence continues at coordinate 11,578 of DWQX01000047.1, forward strand.
CTGAGCAGGTTGGTCCACAAGCAATTTCATTAACTCCATGAGCATAGAAGATGTATCTTTCGCAAGCTTCTGAGTGTAGTTTTGGATCTGACGTCTTTACAATAAAATAAAAATGATATGATCAGGTCTGTTTACCAGGACTAAACTTATTTTGTACAATGTAATTTATATAGAAAGGCAACCTATATTCCTAATATTAGCAATATACAAAGGTATTTTATATTCAATATACTTTATGTTTATGAAGTTATATTATAGTAAATAAATAAATACATATCTGATTTCAAGATAGTCTAAGCAACACTTGTAGTATAGGTTATCAGAGACTAATATTCTTACATAGATATTTCTAAAAAAATATTTAAATATACATAAACAACCAGATGCAGAACAAACACAAATTTTTATCACAATGTTTGCACTGACTGGGAATTGACCCACGACCCCTGGTGTAAAAAGCAGAGTTATTACCATTACAGCAATGGGACAGTTAATAGTATGTGAAGTATATTTAAAAAGGCATTACGCAGCTTGTAATATTTCCTTATTATTTTAAGAGATGTCTCATTGGCTATTTCTTTGCGTAAGAGCACTATACAATGTGGAGAGTGTCATATTTTTCAAAACATGAATAAGAACTAAGATAGTACTCACCACAACCATTGTATTCTAAGGATTCAAGAGAATAATTCAACACTTTACTTACAATTGATTCCGAAGCCCTTGGGATTCTTGTGGTGTTTGAAGTTGGTTAACTATCTTAGACATTGATGACACTAAAAAAGCAATAGCTAAGTGTGAGAAGGATTCATAACACAAATGCTTCCATAAAGTATAAGCAGAGTTTGTAGACAAGTTTGTAGACAAAAATTTGTAAAAGCTATTAATTTATTATAACATTAGCATTTAGCCTCCCTTATTGATAAATGTAAAAAATGCCCTTGAACACTCAACAAATGAAGCTGATATAGGTAAAGCATTTAATTTGTTTTAGTATTTTTGTAAAATAATTATGCTTATATTATTTGTCATTTTACCATTAATGGTAATACATAACCTAAGAAAAATTATAGTGTATTTCAATTAATGAGATAGCCCATTGGTAGACATAAAAACAGAAGGATGGTGAAGTGTCAGTAATAGGGTTTCTATTGTCAACCTTGGTAGAGACCCCCAAAAATTTAGTTTTTGAACACAACAATTCATTTCATCAAGTCTTTGATATAGAGAAATTTTGAAACAAAAGATAACCATAGCAAATAAATTAATTATTACATAGACTAATATATAGAACATAACTAGAAAGATCTCACCATTCTGCGATATTTTCCTTATATTACTTTCAATTGTTTGAGATAAGCGCTGAAAGTTGTCAGTTTCCCCATAAGACACACCTCCTTGGTATGAAGACTCCATTCTAAAACAAATTTGTGAAGATTGACTGCCTATGTCACTGCATTATTCCAATTCGACACAGGAATCCCTTATTTCATTAATGACGAGATAAAAGACAAATAAAATAATTGTTTACTTAATTGTTCACAGTACAATGATCGGATTGTTCTTAAACTTATAAAAGATTTGAGAAAGCCAATGAATATTGCTTGGGTCGTGAAATCACATATACTATTTAGTATCTAGCCTTTCTTTTAATTAATTTAAGGATTTTTATGGGTTCTTTGTTTAACTGGTACTTATGTGTACCACTCGGGACGAAAAAATGAATAATACTGAAATCGCCTAAATACCTTAACCAAAAGTGACGTTTACAAATTTCCTTTTAATATTATGTGTAGTAAACAGAACAATTGTTTAAAAATATTGTCCTTTACACAAGTAGACATAAAATTTTAAAATTGTATTTATAACAACACATCAAATAATGCAAAAATTTTAAATTAAGAGTTGACTATGGACAAAATCAATTACATTCAGAAATGAGCAGAGTTGTCGTCGTTCAATTTGTTTTAGACGGGACTAACAAAGAACAGAGGTCGTAAAGCCTATCCAAAAATTTGTTTTTTCTACTTTACAAATTATTTCTTTCAGGCAACACTTTTTTTTATTTCTTTCTACAATTTTCTAGAAATAATTTATTTCCATTCAAGTTAACTTAATATGAAATCCATTTTTATAAAATCCAAATAATGATGTCTAGTGGGATGAGTTTAAAACCATTTCTTTAATGAAGTTTGTAATAATTATTGTAAAGATTAATGTATATTGTGAGGTATTATATATTAATAAAATGTTTTAATTTTAGTCATTATTTAAATAAACAAGAAATATTAACATTTTTATAATTGCACATTTATTTTCAATGTTATTAATTGGTAATAAATATTATAACATGAAAAATAAAAACGAATGTTTTTCAGTATATTCCACAAATAATTAGGACTGCACATTCAGGTGTGTAGGAGAAATGGAAAGATTTATTCTATAACTATAAAAATTAAAAATATGATGTCTCAAAGTTCATCTCCTAAAAATACGAAAAATTGGTGGTAGTAGAAAAAAGTTTTATATTCCGCCTATTCATAACTTGTATTTAAAAGTAGTTCTTTTTCTGTTTTATTTTTTCATCGATTTAATTTTATTAAAAATATATAATACATGTAGAAATAATAAAGATTTCATTAATTAATAAGATGTAATAAATATATAAAGTAATTATATCAAATGTTACAAAATAATAAATATATTAATAACTATTATTACTCTCTTCCACCATCACCGTCTGTTTTAAAAGAATAGACAATTTCGGAATAACGATAACGGCAATTATAGTCTTGTCATAATTATTCAACTGTTTTAAAATTTAAACATACATTTACTGTATTTTAAAAGTATATTTTACAGTGGTTCATCTGCTTTTATTAAGAATAATTTCAAATCTTAAGAGTAATAGAGTAATAATTCTTTTTGTTTTTTTGCCGAAATATTTACAAGGGTTGGGTTCTATTACCGGCTACTGGGATCCTCAGGTTTCGTATTATTTTATTTTCAAATTACTATTATGCGTTATTAAAAAATGGCAGGAGTTCAGCCGAGGTAAGCTTATCAAAGTAGCTTATTATTGCCACATTGTAGATACAAAATTACGTTAAGGATTTTAAGCAGTACTTAATACATTATTGATCGTTAGTCTTAATCACAATAAATTGGGAGTAAAACATTTTATCTTTTAACAAAGTGATTTTAGCTAGAGAATAAATTTTCCTATTCTGTTGTCTATGATAACCTAATGAATAAAGGTTATACATAACACGTAACATATACGTCTACAGCCTATATCTACAGTTAAATGTATATGTATTCTGCTTCGTGTCCACAGGTTTTTATTTAGATAGTAAATTCGTAGTATTTCATTCTATTACTCATCGTATTATTTCATATATTATGTAGTGTTAGGTTTACAAACAAACTAATTGGTACAATTAATATTAAAAATGCGCCTAATCGAAATGTATAAGAGCGTAGTGTTTGATTGACCGTAGAAAACTCCAGTAAGCAAAAATTATACCACATTGCAAAAATGACAGTTATAAAATGTAATGTATAAATTTCTTTAAAATAGAATGTGCGACAGTGAAAATGGACTATTAAAATTGTAAATTTTTAGGTATGGTCAGCATTTTGACATATTTTAATAATTTGGCGTAATATCAATATGTAATTATAACCTAGGGTTCATGTAAGACTTGATTTTTCTTTTGTTTTTTTGTGCAGTGGGTTGCATCTTAAATTACACAATATGGATCCCTCTATGTTTTTGCAATACTCACCTCCAAACGGGCTACCTCAGGAATCAAAATTGGCGACATACATGGTACGATACTTAATTTCTTATTTGTATAAATTATAAACTTTACTAATTATTTAAATATTTTAGAATCATTCAACATCAACACCTACTAGATCTTTGAATCAAGCTATGGGTCAGCTTAGTCTCGAGTCTTCTCCAACTGCTGTTAAAAAGGTAAAAAGTTATAAATAAAGAGATATCTAATAACTTATTATTTCTCATCATATATTAAAAATTCTTTGTAATTTAACTTTGTAAAATTGCAGTGGCCATACATAGGAAATATATAGAATTAATGTATGAGGTAGGATATTAAATTGGTAATATAGTTTTTCGTAACTTTAGAATTTAACTCCAATTTTTATTTAATTGTTATAAAGCTGTTATTAAAACTGTTAAAAAAGTATCTCATTGTTTTATGACCAAATTTTGTTAACCTGTTGTAAGTAAATTTGTAACTCAGTTTTTTTATTCAGTTGTCTCATCTGTGTCTTAATGGAAGTTATACATGGTTACTGGTGGTTAGCATACTTCAAATTGTGTCTCTCTCTTATTTAGGATCAATGTTATGGGAAAATAAATGCTGCCAAAGCATTTAAGTTATCTCTTCAAACAATAACAGTGTATTGAAATTGTGTATAACTGTCCAAAAACTGTTGAACTGTTTATGATACATTAAAAATATTTTAAAAGTTGAATAGTAAATGCAATTTAATAATGTATACATCTTTATTCCGTTTCTTACACATCCATTTACCAAATTTTAGGACTAACATATGGGAGTTCATAAATTCTTAATACAAATGCAGCGAAAACCATTGTCCATATATTATATCCATTTGCAACATTAAAAATTATTAAATTTGACAATTTATGACTGCCATATGGCAGAAAAAAATTAGTTTTTGTCAAAATTTAATATCAAGATGTAATTGTTTCCTTACTTATTTTTTATCTATTAAGATCCATTGAATTTAGAAATAAAGTTATTTAATTCAAACCCTTGCTATGATTGCTCACTCTGAATTACTACAGGAATAGAGTTAGCTATAAATATTATTTTTTGTTTTCAAGCATGGTTTGGGAGTGTTATTAAAATTATAATTTTGTTTTATATCAATATATTATGATTAGTTTTGTCTGATTAATATCAGTTACAAATTGTATGAGATGTTTGTGTATAATTACAGTCAAATTGATTTATTTTTAACAATAACTTTTAGTAAAGTTATTAAAATTTGACTTTACAAAAAAAATGTCATCACTTTTAAAAATATTAAGAAATATTGTAATTTTTTAGGTACTAATAAGTGAATTTGTTCCCATAAACTACTACACCCCTTCAAATATACATGTTGAATCTCCACAAACCTCTCCACCTATAACTTTAATTGCTGTTGCCAATTCACAAGTGCATCAGGTAATTTAGAACACAAAGTATTTTATAGAAAAAAAAGAGGCATTGATGTTGTAATTAGTTATTTGAAACTTTATCTTTAAATTTATCAGACATTATCAAGCATATATAGAGTAAAGGTAATTTTATTAAAAAAATATCAATGTTTTTGAATATTTTTCAATAAAATCAACCTGTGTTTTCTTAACAGGAGAATGTTGGTGGTACAACATACTTTTACTCAACAAATGATAGCCTAAACACCTCTGGAGCATTGAATTCTTCAGCATCATTAGGTTAGTTTTAATTCTTTTTTTTCTGTATTTGCCTAATATATACTTTTATGATAAAAAATCTTTTAAATATTTGCTACACTCTTATTTCTTATACTGACTATTATTTGGTTTATATTTCTAATCTATCTTAAACTAAGCTTAGCATTCCCACTTATTCAACAATCAAATTTGTGTAGTATTATTTAAATGTATTAGTAATACTGGTTACACATGCAGCTATCAATAAAACAACTGTAAGCCATAGTTCATAGAAGCGGACGTAGTTTAAATAAGAATATTTATGTATGTCATAAGGTTTTTAGTTATTTTCTATGTAAGACTTTTTTTTATATTGTCCTTATTACCTGCTTAATAATATTTTTAAATATGTCTCGAAAACTATTTTTAATGTATCCTCCATTTTTAAACATTTTTTTTATCCATATGCATCACACAAAAACAAATTTGGGTGTATGAGTTTATCATAATCACTACACATTCACAAACAGAAATCCTTGGTTCGATTCCAGAGGCTGCATGAATAATCGACTTCGGTTGGTAAGAGAGTGTTTTAGATACTGCCTGGCTAACTACCACCCTCAATGACTATCTTCTGCTATAATAGCATCGCTGTGTCTCGAAAGTCATACATGTCAATGCTAAACGTATTTTAGATTGGTATTCTTCGCCATTTAAGGCCTCAATGGCACTTAACATAATGTGAATATGAAGTCAAGTGTTAACCCATTTTTGCTAAAAAAATAAACGTAACAAACTAGATCCACCATTCAGTTGCTTTTAAAGCCCCAATGCAAACACACATACTAAATGATTCCCCAATGTAGTTCCATCATTTAAAAGCAGAACTCTTCATTTTAACCAAAGCATACTTTAATTATGATATTTATTATAGTGCTTTACCAGTAATAGAACATTAGCTCGAAATTATAAACTTCTCTATTAACATTTAATATGGCATGGATGTTAAAATTATGGTACACAAAAAGTTTATTCGGAGCCCTAAAATCTCAAAATATTTACAAGTTCTATATAATTTGCGATTGTAATGTTCATCGGTGGATTTTATCTATTTTAAACTTAAGAGTATACTTATAAAGAATGCATACAATTTCGTTCCAGTTGGTTCGGAATCCTGTCTGGGCGTGAATGTTGGTACAGCTTCTCCATATGGATCACGAATGTATTCCAGTACTCCACCTCATATAGCCTCAGTGGTTCCCAAGCCTAGTAAGCACTTCTTTCACTCAATCACCAAATTCTGCAGGGCCATCTAAAAATAATTTTATTGTGATAGGCAGAACAATCATGAAAATTAGTATTCTTAAAAAATAAAACTGTCCATTGTTATAAAATAGATTTATTTAGAAAAACAAAAGGACGAGAAGAGTAGCACATTTACCATTGGTAAGTGATAAGCTTATCTGTGAAAGGAACCAATAAAGATATTTAAGCAGAACCAAATAGTGCTCATTGTCATGGAGACTTAATCTCTCACTCAATACCCTAGTAGCTTCAATAGCTACTATGCCCCTCTAACTGAAACCTAGTTTTATTTGTTTTGCTTGTGATAAAGCGGAAGCAGTGTTTGTCTGTGTATGAGGAATCATACACAGACAAACACTGCTTATTGCTTTGTGTTTGGAACTATGCTTCACCTACAACTTATATAACAAAAATTTCAAACATTTACAACTCATGCGCGATTTTATACAGTTCTTTAACCCCTTGACATACAATGACCTCTCTGAGAAGTCATTCTTTTCATGTGCAATTCTAGACTGATGTCTCTGAGCAGTCAAAAACTGCCTTTGACATATAGGGGGCAGTACATTATTAGATTAGCTGTTTCTTTCGTGCGTCGATGTTGTTGTGTTTAGACTTTTGGGGATACGTTCCCCCCCTCTCAGCAATACCGATGACAAAATCGTATCGGCAAACATGTAAACACCTTGAATATCATTTAAAGTGGTAGTCAGTATAGCAGTGAGTTCACACTAGGTAAGCCATAGCTATTAAATTATTATTTTACGGTATTATAATTATCAACCTTATTAGATGCTATAAAGCAATATGAATTAAAAAATAAAACGCCCAGTTTTTAACCTTTTACATGTTTTTCTAATGAAGCCAAATTAAATCATATATTACAGACGCGTCGACGTGCAAATTATTTTTGTATATGAAGGGGTTAAAACTATTTTAGATATAGTTATATATGCAGTCATGCATGCTTATTGACAATTTTCTTTTCAGTTGGCTCAGAATCCTGCAGGGGCGTGAATGTTGGCCCGAAGTCAGCCTCTCCATATGGATCACAAATGTACTCCAGTACTCCACCCCATATGGGGCCAATAATTTCTAAATCTGGTAAGCTCTTGCTTTTTGATGCAATTGAGTAAATCATCAAATTTTACAATGCTTTCTGATGGTTAGTTACACATATATTTTGTGATGATTGTTTAGCTTGTTACAACTAATGAAACTAGGAAACTTTCCTAGGCCTAAAATACTTTTTAGATGCTCAGTAAAATGGTTTCAGAGGTCAGTATTATAAAAAAAAGCTTGCTACTCATTTGAAAATAGACTTATTAAGATCAACCAAAGAAGAAGATTAGTATATGTTTTACCTATTTATAAGTGATAAAATATATGGGAAATGTTAAAATACATATACAATACTACATTGCATTCATTGCTTGTATTTAAGTATATATCAATTTCGTAGTAATTTCAACGTCGCCGGCGCCCTTATCACCTGTATAAATATTATTTTATTTGTTAAATTTGTGATAATCTTTTACGTTTAAATACGTGTATATGGCTTATTGCTTTGTAATTAGAATTATGACTCTTGGTAGAAGTGAATGGGGACCATTCATCACAAATCAGCTCAGCTACTTATGGAGCAGGGATGTTCTCCAGTCCCCCGCCTCGTGTGAGCTCAATGGTTTCCAATTCTGGTAAGTACTTGCCATCACTCAATAATAACTTTTTGCTTTGACTATTAGTGGCTGTAGAAAAAGGAGAAAAAAAATCATCTTAATGCATAAATACATTTTCATGTCTACAATTACGAGGGGCGATTAAATAATTTTTAAGTAATGATAATGAGTATATTAAAACAACAATTCTAGTTTAAATTTAATTTATTTTTCTACAGTCTCCTAACAAGTCCATACATTTAGTCCAACGTTTCTTTAAACCTAAAATACCCTTTAAAAAAATCTTTATCTTAGCTATCCCAAAATGCCTCTATAGCAGTCATCACATCGCTATCATCCTCAAATTTTTTCCCCCTGAGGTGTTCCTTGAGCCGAGGAAACATATAAGTCGCTGGGGGCTTAATCTGTAGAATAGGACGAGTGTTCGACCATTTCGAACCCTGCTTCTCGAATGGCAGCCATCGCAACTTCGGCTTTGTGTTCAGGAGCGTTGTCCTGATGAAACAGGACTTACGCTCGGAGTTCGCCCCGTCTTTTTTCCTTTATGGCTTCTCGCAGTCGTCTCATTTGATCAGCGTAGTAGGAGCCCGTTATAGTTACCAGTTAGTAGTTACCTGATCATCAACCATTATGATTCCCTCAGCATACCAGAAAACGGATGCCATAACCTTGCCCGCCGACCTCGAGACTTTAAACTTCTTCGGCGTCGGTGAGGATGGCCTTTTCTAAGTCATTGATTGTTGTAGTCTCAGGATCAAAATGATGGATCTATGTTTCGTCCATGGTCACAAATCGAGACAAAAAATTTTCTTGGTCAGCCTGGAACTTGAAGCAAGATTGGCTCTTGAAATGTCAACTCGCTTTTTCTTTTGTTGGTCCGTTAACATTCTCGGTACCCAACGCGCGGAGACCTTCATAATCATTTAGCTGGTCAAAATGCTTTGGATGCCGCCCTATGAGATCCCTGTGACCTCAGCTAAATGTCGGACGGTTACTCTTCGGTCTGCTAATACGATACCAAAACATCGATTTTTTTCACGTTTTTCTGAGTGAGGGACGACGTTTGGCGTCTCTCGCGATGTTCATCTTCTGTGGATGTTCATTCATTACTTTTTGATCACCCCTCGTAAGTTTGGTAGAATGGCTTTATATATTTGTATTCTGAAAAATTATAGTCAATGCCATCTTTTTTTTAAATAAATTGATTTATTTAATAAAACTTTAGTACATGTTCAATATAACTTTACTTATTACTTGGCTCTAAAGGTGAGGCACTGGTTAAGGGTAGTATTAAGTGCTCATTGCAGTCACTTAAGTTTCTTAATTTTTCAATTATTCTGATAGCTCCTTTCTGCCACGAACTTAAATTCTTTTGTTTGAATTACGATAATACATCCATATATACACGCATAAACACTGCCTATTGCTTTCTGAATCAATGATTGGTGGAAAAGAACTGGATGTGTCTTGAACTAGCCTGTATATGGATTGCAAAAATGTTATACTACTCCACCTCATGTGGGTTTCAATGGCTCCCAAGCCAAGTATATGCTTTCAATAACTCATCAAAATCTGCCAAACCTTCTGGTGGCTAGATACGACAAAAAACGAAGAGAAATTTTTATATCACGAAATTGGAACATAGTGTCTTAGTAGAAGCATAACGAGTCCACAGCTACTGGGAGTGTACATTTCAAACTGATATGTTATTCTGTGCAAAGTAGTGACCTTTTATAACCTCTTGCAGTTTTATGACCAAATTTTTCGTTATTTACAGCTTCCAAGTAATATAAGATTGTCTCCTACAGTTGTTTAAATGACTTGTATGTATTTTACATAAGCTTATTGAATCTTCTTACTTTACAGTTGGTTCAGAATCCTGTCTCGGCGTGAATATTGGCCCAAATTCAGCTTCTCCATTTGCATCACAAATGTACTCCGTTCCCCCACCTCATATGGGCTCCATGGTTCCTAAGCCTGGTAAGTACTTGCTTTTACCCAATGATTAAATGATGCAGCACTTTATGGAAGCTAGTTAAATAAAGAGGTCAATGAATAGAAAAACCTTGTAAAGATACTTACACTGTTTATTTTTAGAGCAGTTAGATGAATAGTTTAGGAGATTAACATTCCAAAAAAAATCTGCCACCTATTAAAAAATTTGTCACTTTATCTAGAACAACTATGATTAGATGAGTAGAACTCTTTACCTATTTGTTAGAGATATGCTTACCCCTTTTTAGGGCCAGTAAGCCACCTGTTATCATGTGTATGTATAAAGTGTATGATACAGTTTATTGGCTCATTGCTTTGACATCAATATGTCTTAATACAGCAGTCACATCAACAGTTATGAAGATGCTCTAACTGGAAAAATATTATTTGGTCTAGCTTACAATGATGCTTTTGCTTGTACACACAAACACTGCTTATTGCTTTATGATTGAAACTATGACTCTTGGTAGAAGTGAACTGGGAGCATCCACCTCTACTCAACTCAGCTCAGTATGGATCGCAAATGTACTCCAGTTCCCCACCTTATGTCAGCCAAATGATTAATAAGCTTAGTAAGTACTTGCTTTCACTCAATCATCAAACTCTGCTTTGCCTCTTGGTAGCTAGTTCCAATAAATTGGGATGGTAATAAAATATTCACTCCATTAAATACTACATACTACTTTTTTTGTCATCTATGGCTCTGTTGCCAAGATTAGCATGCACCAATAAATTATGCCATCCTGTTAAAAATACATATTTAAATAAATGACGAAAATATTTTAATGATAAGATTAGTAAAACAATTTCAGCTAGTAGCATTCATGAAAATTAGAACTATGATTTACATATCTCAGTAATCTAATAAATTCAACTGCAAAGATGCTCCTATAAATAGAGTTCCGTGTTCATTATTTTTTTACAGGCATTAATGCTTTCATCAGCACAAAAATTTACACTGCTTATTGCTGTGATTGCAATTACGAATTTTGGTGTAAGTGAAAGGGGAGTATGAAAGGGTGTGTACCACAGTGATTTTTCTGGACGACAAAGGTTTCGGATATATTTAGCCTCCTTGCGTTAAATTATGTTATGCAGTTATTTAAACAACTTTATTTACACATGTTTATTTAAACCTTTTTATTCCAGTTGGCTCGGAATCCTGTCTTGGAGTGCATGTTGGCCCAAATACAGCTTCCCCATATGGATCACAAATGTACTCCAGTACCCCACCTCATATGGTTCCTAAACCTAGTAAGTATTAGCCTAAATTCAATCAACATATTCTACAGGGCCTAGTTACAACATAAATGAACATTCACTATAAAAAAAAATACCAATATCATAACATATTAAACATAATCGGATATAGGCTTTAGGATAATGGAATTCTCAAAAAGTCTATAGCTTCTATTTATATATAAATAGGTTTATTTATAAAAACGGAACAAATCATAACAATATGACATTGAATATAATATTTACTTAATAGTGATTTGCTCATTTCTAATGATAGGGCACTAGTTACATATTTATACTGTATCACATGATGTTCATTGCCTTGATGCTTGCACTTGTTTGTCCTAATATCTCTGTAATATTAATAACACTTCAACTACCCCATTGAGTTTTGTGCTTGTAATCATGCTCGCATCATATTTATATATGGACTATGCACTGGCTATTATTTATTAATTGGAAGTGTGACCCTTATGAATATAAATAAAGGAGAGTAAAAAACCCTTTCTATATGCAAATATTTTTCTTTATAATGCAGTAGTATAAGTGGTATGTATGCTCATACTGATAGGATAACTAAAAAACACATTTCTTATTGCCTACTTATCGCCTATAAACATTAAGTATGTTTCATTACTACAGTGATTCCATTAGCTATAGCGCCCTTACTGGAACAGTATTTTTTTTATTTATTTAACTAGTGATAGTACATGCACATATACATGTGTATTTTTTTTATACTGTTTGTTTATTTTTTCATTAGAGCACACCTATTATTGCTTATGCCTTTGCCACCCTTTGCAAACATTTAAGTTATTTATTGACCCTCAAATAATATCTCTTTCTCAAAGCTGGCGTTTTATGAATTTGAAGTGTTTATATATATTTTTGTTATTTATATGTCCATGATATTTTAATATTAAATTCTAGCATATATATGACTAAGGCTGTGTGCGAATGTTTGCATTATGTATTTGTCTGCATAAGAAAATTTAATGTTTATTGTATGCTTTTCTTTTGTTTAAAAATTTGTTATTCCTTGCACAGACAATTAACAGTAATTGTCCTCTACTCAGAAAAATCTCTGTTCAATCATGTTTAATATAATTGAACAAACCATAAAAATAAAATTAATGTACTTTATTATATACCCAATATAACAAAACGCTATTTAAATCTCATGACATTGCGTCGCTTTCGGGCTATACCTTTTTTTATTAGATTTGGACATGTACAAGTATTAGTAATGAAGGATGGATTCTGTTTTTGCCTTCAATGTGTAAAGCTTAACACTCTGGATTAAGCTTGATCACAACAAATTCATGAAAGAAAGATAATCATAGGATGTTAAAGACTTGCTATTATTTAAAGTAGCCCAATAACTTACTACATAATCTTTGTCTGCTAAATTTGATAATTAAAATACTTTGAAGGGTTGTGGTAGAACTGTATGATGTTTAACTTAAGTTCCTAACCTGTTAAACTTTATAGGGGCTGTATCTTCCTATAAAAATGCTAATGAAGTTAGCTTACCAGATATAAGCAATTATTATAGGCCTCAATGTCTAATTGTAGTGTTAAACAAAATTAGGAACATTATCATGAGTCATAATATCTAAAAATAGTTACGATAGCGCACTACCGTACTCCAATAAATGTTTTATTGTTATTTGTTGTTTTTATAAATTTGTCTAATATTTAAGTATATAATATCGCTATAATCATTGCAGCTTTTAATAAAATATCAGATGCCGATTTAAGAAACGAGTATATAATAATCTACACGTAATAATATGAACATATTAACCTTTTATCGTCACTATATTAATTAAAAACTATATAGTTTAGGAATGTTTACTTTGCTATATATCACACTGAATTTAAGTGAAAAATTTAGCCAGCATTTGTTGCAGAGTTTAAATGTTAAAATCTGAATTTTTGCTGTGCAAAGCGTGGCGCTTTCTTATACACTTGTAAGGTATTTTTATTAAAATAATGGCTTATCATACAATTTTTTTACTAACAAAGATTTACAATATTTACATAAGAGAGTTTTAATACTTGATTTCATTTGCTGTTTAAAACATATTTACTTGAGTTGTGTGTGTGTGCTTATTGCACTACCCTGCATTCCAGTTGGTTCAGAATCCTGTATGGGCGTGAATATTGGCCAAAACGCAGCAGCCTCTGCATATGGATCGCAAATGTTCTCTACTCCACCACCTCACATCGGTCCAATTGTACCCAAGTCTGGTCAGTAGTCACATTCATTCAGTTATCAAATATTCTTAAGTAAATATTTTTTAATTTATTTTTTATTTTTTGATGTACTGTCTTTTTCACGACAATTTTACTTGATTACATATACATGTATGTGCTCTGGAAGTTTTTTTTTACCTGGGGGAAATGCCTTCGCATACCTGCCTTCGCGGGGGCAAGGACCGGTTATGTCGGACTTGCACCGACTAATACCCCCACGGTTCTAAACCTTCCGCCTATGGCGAAGTCACGGGAAAGCTTTCGCACGCTACCGCAACGGCGATGCCCACTCACACTGAGCAGGCCCCTCTCGGGCCTTTCGAGGTCCACACCCTCTCGGTGATAGACGGGTCTGAGAACGTGACCCGTCAACCCCATCTGGGAGACTTTTGAGCCGGGTGACGGATCCCGAGTCCGCCACCCGAAGTGCCCATTAAGGCGGCATGAGGCAGTCGTGGGCCGCCCTCCTGCAGCCCGTGCATCTGCGGCGGATAGGCTTCGACGAAGGCTCCCCCTCCCTCTCTCGCCCGCTCCGACGCCTCCTTCTGCGACATGACTTCTTCGCAGAAGGAGGCCATCGCTCTCCAGGATGTGTCGCTATCGACCATGGCTTCCACCACAGTCAGTCAGTTCACGGCACAGATAGTGTGCCGCGAAGTGTCTTCCGGGCTGCTACAGTGGTGGCACTTGGTGGAGGGTTCCCTTCCCACCACGTTGCATAAGTATCTCCCGAAGCACCCGTGCCCCGAGAGAACCTGCGCTAGACGGAACGTCATAGTTCCGTGTTCCTTCTCCACCCAGTCCTTTAAAACCGGGCGATGTGCTCTGGAAGTTGTGTTGAGAAAACATAATCCTCCTATTGCCATGTGACCTGACCTAATGAACTAAATTATTCAATTTACTAAGTTGACTAATTAATGTTTATTATTCAAAATGTTATTTTATGGAATAAGTCTGCTTAACATTAATAATTTGCAATAGAAATGTATCGGAAGTTATTAATGTTTACATTACATATATAAACATGTATAACTGTTTGGGACAACAAAAAATTATACGAGTACAACTTAAACTGCTCTTACATTACCCAGTACGCAACTAGAAATAGGTTTTTTAATGTATATTTGTAATTCAAACTGATGCTTGAATATTGGACTGAATTAAAGACGAATAATCAATGCACAAACTAACCACTGGTCTTTTTCGAAATTCAACCCCTTTGGGTGGAAATATGTATAAATGGAGATCAAATTTCAACGGAAATTTTTATTATCGGAGTCAGTGGACTCGAAAATAAGTATACTGGAACTGGATGGGTATTATCAATATTGCTTATGGCATGTTTTTAATAAATATTAAGATTAATCTTAATATTTAATAAAACATACTACGCCCAGAAAATCTGGTGGGTGACAGCTAGTTAGTATTAAAGCGTTTGCTCATAGCTATTAGTGCTTTAATCATAGACACAAATTTAAAACTAAGTTGATTACTTTTGAAAACCCGATGATTATTTAATTTAAATTGTCTATTTTATTACATTTTCGTTTAGCATAGTAGTTTTATTCCTGATTAATTTTAGATTTTCTATATGTCTTTAGTTACTATGAAAAAATTTACAATGTAATGAAAGTATAATGTTCAAAATATTTGTATTGTAAAAATAAAATTTCTAAAATTGCTCTTTAATTTATTTTCCCATATAATAAATTTTTTTAACGAAGCAAATTTTAAAAAACACTGGGTATCAATTCAAAAACTTAATTGGAAAAGAACATTTTAAATAAAAATGAGAAAATGTTTACAATTCTAACAAAATACTGGGTGTCCCATAAGTCCTTTGAAGTAAAAAAATTACATAAAAAAAACTATGTACAATATATACTTTTTTAATTATTGTTTAGTAATTAACAATAAAAGGGAATTATTTTTTAAAAATCACTTCATCTAAATGTGCTCCATTTCGTTCTTAGCACTCCTGTAAACGACTACTAAAATTTTCTATCACTACACGGCATGTACGCTCTGAAATGCTTGACATTTCTCGCCGAATATTTTCTTTTAGTTCATCAGTTGACCGCGGTGTTGTTTCGTAGATTTTAGACTTAAGGTAACCCCATAAGAAAAAGTCCATTGGTCTTAAATCCAGGCTACGTGGTGTCCGGGGAATGTCTCATCTTGGAGATGTCACTTTGTTAGGGAAAAGTTGACCGACGACGGGCATAGCAATGTTAGAGATGTTGTTTATTTTATTTGAAATTTAAATTTAAAAGGACTTGGTAAACCTTGTATAAGATATTCATAACTTAAAAAAGGTCTATCAGTGTTTTATAAATGTTGGCATGAATTTCAAATAGGCCTGGCGTCATCATTCTACATGCCTGAAATTATTAGATCCGAGATATTCCAGAGGAATGAAGAATTGTTCCTACAAGCTGATCTCCATCGATACCCAGGTAATTATTACCAATAATTATATAAATCATCAACAGTTTATTAATTATCCATTGCAAAGCTTTGTAGCTTATCTTAACCATATTAAAAACTTAGCAACAGTATGTTGTTTGTCAATCTGATCATAAACCTTTATTGTTCGTATACTGGAAACCTACATCTTCACGCTTTTTATTCTTAAGATACTATTAGAAATGACCCTTTTTAAAGTTTGTTGCAATAATTTGTTACTGACTTTATTTTCCTTTAAATTCTTAATATTTTCCCTTTTTTAATGCTATTGTTTGAACGCAGGTCTATTTAAGTAGAATTCTCAGGTATGTTATAAAATATTTTGACTGTAAAAGTCTCATTGCAGGAGGCCGCGATAGTAACCCGGCGTCTTTTTCCAACGCCAAGAAATAACGTGTGAGCGTTACTGTACGCTAATGTGTGTGCTGTAGCCAATAATGTTATTAGATAATAGAGCCATGCCATCTTATTTTTTAAGGCAACGACTTCAAACACAGTGCTGCGCAGGATTTTGTAATTGAACAATCCTGTGTAGTACTACACTATCATAGGTAAGACGAATCTCCTACAAACATGAGAACGCTTCGCTAGTGTTTCGTCGCCTTATGGTATTGAAATTAGATTAAATGCCAAAATAGTAGTGTCATCCGTAATTGTTGTGTTAAAACGATTTTTTAACAGTAAATGTGTACAAGATGAGTGTAAAAATAAAATAATATTCTTTCAGCTTACTATTCTCCTCTTGCAACAAAGCCTGCCATTTTTTGTTTTCTTGGTACACCTGCTCATTGTTGCTCTGTCTTTTACGTTTTGTTGTTTATTGCCATGTATTGTTGATGTCAGTCGAAGTAATGAGGAGATTTAAAGTGATATATTTTAAAATTACAGAGCTTCCGCAAAACTTGGAGATGTACTCGGACCTGATGCCGTTGGAGGCGATCGGGCCGCACTCGTTGGCGTCCTCGTATCGCGCTTCACATCGGCAGAGCGGCGAGCAGGTTGCGTTACGCCGACTTCATGCCTACGCTTCCTTACCGACTAAGCGCATGGAAATGTGGAAACAAATCGACCACCCCAACATTGTCCGCTTACATGAATGCTACACATCTCAGGCCTTTGGAGATCATTGTAAGTATTTCCGAAATACAATCATAATTTATAAAATTTTGATATTGATATATATTTTTTTCTTTCACTCTGTATGGGCAATAGGCTGGCACTTGTCCTCAATTTCTCCTGATATTCAGGGACACTAAGACCAATAACGGTGAACCATGCTAGCCCAAAATACTTTTTAGCTCTCACGCGTATGTCTGCAGATGAGTTAGAAAAAACACCATACAAACTTCAATACTCACATTGCTCGGGCATCGAACCCATAACTTTGATACAAGGCAAACTGTAAACCATTGTGTTACAAAGGCAGGCATAAATCTGTTATATATCTTAAACAAAATGAATATCTATCTTTTCTTGAATTTTGCATGTAAACCTGGAATACTAATAAATAGTAAAAAACCAATTAGTTTTGAAATCTTGAGTTTGGTAATAATAAAGCTGTAATTATATTAATAGTGGCGCTTGTTCAGTCCTTACTTCTGCCTATACTTGACTATACCGACATTTGCTATCCAGACCCTCACAGAGGAGCAATTAAATAAACTTGACCGCCTTCAAAATGTTGGTGTACTGTTTATATTTGGGATACGCAAATATGACCACATATCCGAATTTCGTGTAAAACTCAAGTGACTCCCAATCCGTCTTCGCCGGAATGCTCACATTCTTTCTACTTTTTATAATATACTATTCAATCTACTTGCTCCACATTATTTGAAAGAATGCTTTAAGTTTACACATTTCACTCATGACCTCATCTTGCGTTATAGTACAAACTTCTCTCTTTTTACTCCTTCACACACTTCTAAATACTCAAAATCGTTCACTATGTAAGCTGTTAAGCTATGGAACTCCTTACCTCTCTCTATTAAAAGCATTGAAAGTATTGAATCGTTTAAAAAATATGTCAAAGATCTGCAGCTCTAATTTTCGATATAACATTCTCATGAAAGTATTATATTTATATATTATTCATTATATATATGTAGTAGAATTTTTTAAATATTATATTATTTTATTCCATTTTTCAATATTATTTCTTATGCTTTTTATAATAATTACCTTTCACTGTTCGTGTGCACCCTGCCGTTTTTATTTACTTGCTAAATTTCTACCCAAAGGTTGTCTGGCAGAGATTGCTGCTTAGCGATAAGACCACCTTTTGTGAACATCTGATGTACTTTCTTTTTTGGTAATTCCATGATAACTGCACAATAAAGTTTATTTGTATTTTTATAATAATAGTGATTAACTACACATGAAAGTGTAACTATTACAAGATTGATATATAGTTTGTACCTAAAATTGTCATACAACTTTATATTACAGTTACATTGAGGATGCTAAATATCTAGTGTTAGCTTGGTTACTAGTGACGACGAGTTGAATAAACTATATTAATTTTTCTAAATAGTGAAAGTGATATGTGTATACATTATATATAAAATTTTCTTGTATATGATATAACATTTAGATAATATTTTTCGCATAATAGAATATTTATTCCTACTTCTGCTTCTTTACAGCCTTGATATTGATATACGATTTTCACCCGGCCTGCGTGACTCTCACGAGCAAGTACCTATCTGGTACTGGTACGGGCAACTCATCAGATACAAATGGAGCATTCCACGATCCATTTTCTTCAGATCCGGACGCGCCCCGTCCATACACACATCAGGTAAAACGATAAGAGAGTATCTTAGAAATTCTGGAAATACATTAAATGGTCCGGTCCACTGCTTCATGTCATTTAACCATTTTTAGGCTGTCTAATAGGCACACGTTTTCCAGGATTTTGCTGTCTTTAATCGACCTAGGAAACTTCCAGGATCCTTTTCTGTACATGCCCAAAGAATGTAAACATTTTATTTGATTACACTCCATGCGTCTAGACATCGGAAGGCGGAAAGGGGATGATAGAATAATGTCATGCTATTCCGACGCACTCTCCGAATTATATCCCGTAGAACATCGCGAGGCCGGCCATCGGCGCCTGTGCTCAAGATTTTGCAGATTGGGCCTCTTGGCCTACCTCTGCACCAAATCCAGTGCTGTCAGTTGACACTCACAGCGCCCGCCCAAATGTGACAACAGTACTCCAAACACGACTGGACTTTAGCTTTACATAGTGTTAAAAGCTGTCCACGCGTGAAGTACCGCCGGCCTTTTGCCAGGACCCCCAGCTTCCTTGCAGCTGTCTTGGTCTTGGACTGGATGAACCGCCCAAAGTTAGGGTTTCAGGATATTTCAATCCCCAACAACTAAAGGCGATCAGTGCATTCCAGGATTTCACATCAGAAAGTAGGAGCCAAGGTAAACTGGCTTCTTTTTTGCTGTGAATAGACACGCCTGTGTTTTGGAGACATTAAATTTCACTAGATTGGCATGACCCCATTCGGAGATTGCCTGTAATATAAAACTCATACATTGAAACATGACCTCTCTCTCAAACTGTACTTCATCACAACTGTGCTGTCATATGCTTACCCATAGATGCCAGGGTGATCGTTAATATGCTGCAATAATAGATTGCAGAGAGAACAGAGCCCTGAGGGACACCGACATTAATCATCATTGGTTCAGAGAGCACTCCTCTATGACAACGCGGAGAGATAGGTTACTCAGGAAGTCTTATATCCATCCAAATAGGCCAGGGGATAGCCCATACGATGGAAGCTTATAGATTAAGCCGACGTGCCAAAGCCTGTCAAAAGTCTTCGAGATATCGAGGGAAACAGCTCGGGAGCATCGACCCACAAGTGTTTAGCACACACTACAATGTCTAATCGACCGATTTTGGCGTAAGCCATATTGTCGGTCGCTCAGGATGGCATTATGTTCTAGGTATGCCATCAGGCGCGAGTTCAATATACGTTCTATAGCCTTACAGATTATGGAAGTAATCAAAATCGGACGGAAATAGGCAAGATAAGCACGATCACACGTTTTTTCACAGGCTGCACATCCGTAAGCTTCCAGCACTTTGGTACCATTACAGTCTTCTGGTATCTGCATCTCTATCAGAAAGAATATGTGAGGTCTATCAGTCACGAGATGGTGGTGTACTACGTCAAGATTGGAGTAAAGACCTCGGATCTTTGAGAGCTTCACTTTTAGCAAGTTGAAATGCATGCACCGTTTTGACTTGCATTTTTCTATAAACTTTTTCATTCGGTAGTGAGGAAATAGGATGGAGGTAGGAAGCTGAAGGAGCTCCCCGAACTGGTTCTCGCCTTGTCGTGGCGAAGGGGCTTAGTAACCGTGGTCTGGTCACCCACGGTAAAGTGAAGAGGAACCTACCCGGCCGGTCCGAGGTGGCCACTCCACGTGGGCTTGGAGAGCCTGCCTCGGATGGGTGCCGATGGGCAGGGTACGGTGATTGAGGCGTCAATCGCGCTACCTTCGTAGCCGTGCTGGAGTTGCGGGGGGAGTGGAGTGTTGCTATTGCGATTTGCCCTATTCTCCGCGACTAAACGGTGTCGGACCGGAGATGCGACAGATAACCTTCCGCGGCCGAATTTCAATTGGCGTTGGAGCCTAAGACCAGATCCGCCGTAGGGTGTTTGGGAAACTTGTGCTTTAAGCTCTTCTTCTTGGCTCCCAGGGTTTCTGAGCGATAGACTCGGGGGCTACGTTGCCCATTTAAGAGTAAGAGGCCAGAAAGGAAGGCGCGTTATATGTTCCAGCGCGTCTTACCAGGAGGGGGATAGGAGAGGTTTACCTCCCCTGAGAGGGGGCCGCACGTTGCGGCCGGCACTGGCGGGATTGCGGAGGTATGCGTCAGCGTTCCCGCGACCCTACCTTAAAGCGACGATGATGAAACATCGTGGGGGTTGTAGTTGCTGCAAGTCCGACATAACCTGTCCTTGCTCCCGCGAAGGCAGGTATGCGAAGGTATTTCCCCAACGTTAATAAAAAATAAGAAGCTGAAGGAGGCAATGCGTTGAAACCAAACCACTCAGTCAAAAATGCCACGCCATTCCATTCAGAGCATGATCTGGAGACTGCGGGGACGCCCGAACCCCCCGCAGAGATCGCCATCGGGTCCTCTCTTCCGGTCGCCATCCTGGGACTTATCACAGTTAGCGAGGCAGCCTTTCGCAAGTGGCTGACTTGCTACTTTGGCCCCCCATTACCTGCGGTCGGCCAGGGGAGCCCCGAACACAACATCATCCAGGTCGCAACCGGTTACCTACACTGCACTGCTGCTGTTCACGCCCAACCTTCATGTGGATTAATTAAAGCATCACGCTGGAACACGACTAAATCATTTGACGGCTTGGTTTTGCCCAATGGGCGGTAATATAAAACAGCGGGCGAAACCTACCACCAGAAATTTATTACTCGTTTAGCACTATCCAGGGGACACATTGTAGGGGGTCAGAGTTCAAGTGATTCCTACGAGCGCGAGCAACATCATCCCCTAAATCATCCCTCTCCTTTTTAGCCCACGTTATACAAAAGAGTGTACTTTTTAACTTTTTATAATGGGATATCTTATGAAAAATGGTACATTTCCCCTAACTTTAAATTATCGGTACTAAACATATTTTTTACAGAAAAATGCAATGCTGAGGGCAGTAGCTTGTGGTGCCTTACTTCCGGAGGCAGTTCTGTGGAGTTTGCTTGTCCAGTTGACAGCAGCTCTACGAGCTATTCATACTGCGGGCCTAGCTTGCAGGTACTGTTATATACTATATGTTATATACTTATATATTTTTTGAGCCTGAATAATTTAGTAATTAATAATAAAATCAAATTAAAATGAAGTAATGTACTACGTATGTACTAAAAATGTATGTCAAGTTTATATTACTTACTATATTATACATAAAATCTACTATTTATGTTTAAAATTAACAAAACTATTTTTATATATTACATTTGAATTTTTTATATTTTTGCTATAGTACATTACATTAGATATTTCGTATATTTTAATAATAGAAAGTAACAAAATCTAAAATAGCAATATTTGGTTATACCAAATATTAATTACAATTTTTTGTTTGCATTCACATATATAAGAAGTGAAGCAGAAAGCTTTCTTAAAGACTATTACAACTACGTACCTTAAAATACGTTTTAGGTTATGTAGTCAAAATTAAAATAATAAAGTTCAGATAGTGGTTGTCATCTTTTCATCAATCTTTTATGAAAATGCACTAATAATATTTCATAGGTAAGTAAAGTGACTGATGCTATTTTTATGGGCCAAAGCAAATATTGGAATTGAGGCTTGATATATTCTATTTGTGATTAGCGCGTTTTTAATAATGTTGTTATTATCGCAAGGACATTGGATCCGACTAAGGTGATTATGAACGGAAGTCGCGTGCGCATCGCGTGGTGCGGTGCAGCCGACGCCATGCGACCTATTACGAACGACCTCACACAGGTATATAACAAAGAAATTGATAATTGGGAATACCCTACACATTAACGAATTGTTTAAACAATATAAATAAAACGGCTTTTTATGTCCTAATAGGCCCAACAAGAGGACTTAACTGCCCTGGGCCGTCTGGCTCTTGCTCTGGCCTGCCGTACCATGCACTGTGACAATTTGGCAGCTTCCATGGACTTAGTCGCCAGGACTTACTCTGCAGATCTTAAAAACCTTATACTGTATGTTAAAACGCTGCCATTTTGGCACTTCTTTCAATTTTAATTGCTTAACATCAAATTGGAATAAATCCTTTAATTTAATGTAATTGCCATGTAATTTCATGAATATTAATTATTAAAATGATAATTTATGATGCTCACATCTGCTCTGCCACTTGTTTGTAATTACTTTTTCCATCTAAGCCATTTATTGGTAATATAGGTAATAAAAAATATATTACTCAATTATACAATTACAAGGTGTTCATTTTCGAACTGTTTTAATAAATAGACACAAATGCTAATGCAAAATAAATTATTTAATCATTAATTCAATTAACATTAATTTTGTTATGTGTAAAATAAAACCTCACTAAATCATAATGCCTGAATGCTTTATCTAAATAGCATACACGTATTCGTTAGCAAGGCCTTAAGCGATTACAGATACCTTATTTTACTAATAGATTTATAATTTATATAAAAAATCAATAATAGTACAAGCTTTCAGAGATTATCAATATGCTCTCCATTGTTATTAACACGTTGTTCACTGGTAAATTTACTGAAAAATTTATGTTACGCCACCAGCTATAATTCTGTAATATCAAATGTAATATGTATTATTATTTTTTTTATTTTAATTATGAAAAAAAGAGATACAAGTTTTTCGAGAATATAGATATATCGATCAATAATTGCACTGTGTGGACGCTAGTGTTGAAAACAATGGCGATACGAAGGAATGCATCATGAGTTAGCTCATAACGGACAACAAAATGTTAAGAAAATAAATGTGATAACCATTTTTAATTTTAGATTTTATTAACAATTAAAATACATTGTATTGACCATGATAAAATCAGCTTGCTAAAGCTTGACTTAAGTTTGATTTTGTTTAATTAGGTACTTGTTGTCCAACTCTACCACCAGGCGCTCTGTCACAGATCTCATGCCCATGATAGGAGCCAGATTTTATACTCAGGTATATATCTACTTCATGTATATCTCCAAAACTATTTTATTTACACTATGCACGCATCTCATCAAAATAGAATGTTTGGTAATGATTTCCCAAATAAAATAATACATGTTTAAACAATATAAGCAGTATTATTAATGAATTATATATTTTTTTTAGTATTTTGTTGAGATTTCTGAAAGCAAATTAATAGAAATATTTTTGTGGGAACTGGTAGTAAAAAGGGCATATGAATTATTTCATATCCAATTTATATTTATCTAATTCATTGCAAAAATAAGACAGAAAAGTTTTGTATGAGTAAGTTTCATTGTTTTGTTTTTTTTTTAAGGTAGTGTATTAAAAAATACGTACTATGTATCGTATTCCACATGTTTCAATAATAGTAAAATATGAAGAATGGCTCTACAGATGATGGATAGCCTTATATTTACTATTTTTAATTTAATATGAATGACTGGTTATAAAAATAATTATTCTTCAAATTATTTGATAATTTTGTTATTGGCTATCCTTTACGCAGGTGGAAGCTTTGGAGCGTAGGGCGGACGTGTTCGAGGAGCAACTCGCACACGAGATACACAACGGTCGACTGCTTCGTATACTGATCAAACTCGGAGTTGTAAACGAACGCCCCGAGTAAGCAGTTTTAAACTATTAGATAGTAAACTTTATATCTCTCAATTTGTAAAAACGAGAGAGAGAGAGTTTGTCAGTTTTCCTCAGGACGCGTGTTACAAACTAGCAGTAAATAAACGATAGACGAATAAAAGTGATAGTACAGGTTACATTTAACAAAAAAAAACATTTTTTATTCCAAATTAAAATTTTAGTACTATTAATTAAAGATTTACTGTTAATGTCATGATACTTTACCATTACCAAAATACATTATTAATCAAGTTCTACTAGAGTTTGAGCATTAAATATAAAAAGTTTTCTAAATTACACCGCACTTATAACTCCGAAATACAAACAAAATTTCTAAGATTTCTTCTAAAATTTATACAAACAGTTTTTTAAATTTCAATCTATAGTACATTCCTCCTAATGTATAGTGATATTCATTTAATATGGTGCTAAAAGATACATTTTATTAGCAACTCACTAACCATGTACATTAATTAACATTATTTTTTAATTTCCTTTAATTACTTTTATATAACATTAAATGTTCATCCCCTTATTTCAGTAATTTTGTCATAAATGCCATTCGCATTACGAAGATTGTACACATATATATCCCATATACAATTGTTTAGCTATGTTTGTATATTTCAATGAACAGGTTGAGTATGGATCCATCTTGGTCAGAGACTGGTAACCGCTACATGTTGAAGCTCTTCCGGGACCACCTGTTCCACTCGGTGACGGAGGACGGCCGGCCGTGGATCGACCAAGCACACCTCGCTCATTGCCTCAATCAACTCGACAGCGGCACCAATACAAAGGTGACTATTTAACATTTTGAAAGCCACTGGGGTCATCGATGACCGGCGCCAGAAGTGAGCTAACGATTTAAAAGTTGGGAAAAATAATCAATGTGTATTTATTGTGCATTATTAACAGCGTTATTATTATAGTGACACTCTAGTATGAGTCGCTTAAATATAAAGTATGTTATATATATATATACACACAATGAAATATTACTTATGGAATAATACGATATTCATCGCGTCAAAAACCATAGCCTATAATCTGTTAATTATTAAGCTGGTTTAAACTGTACGTTATTTAATAGGCACGCGCTTTATTCTTCACTACAGCTTTAACTTACGTTATTTTTACATGTAGTGTGTGTTTAGTAATTTTTTTCTGTACTAAGAGTGACGTATAGCTTACTTGTACTGAATTTTTTCTACCAATTTACTATTTATATGTATATAAGTTAAATATAGGTATTTTCTACACGCAATGTGGTGGAAGTTTTAGCAGAAAGTAAAAACTTGTATGAAATTTGAATGGCCGGAAATATCTCTTAAATAATTGATAGTGATAAATGTTAAAAAAAATTAATAGGCAGTTTATCTTAGTCAAGAACATGCACATACTAAAAATATTTTTATTACTTATTGTTATACTTAGCTTCTCATTAGTTGTTTCTTTATTTATGACACTAGTGCCATTAATTTTTTATTTGCGATACTCTCTAAATTTACTACACACAATGGTGGCCGAATCATTGTTGCGATAAAACTCAGGCACATAAAATGCACAGTCCACTCCGGTGAAACGCTCGATGGCGACTGAATTCCGAAAGACCATTGGTGCTGTCTCCGCACGCCACTCGACATTCCTGCGCGCCTTTTGAATTTTATTCGAAATTTAAATTTCAAAGGACTTATGGGACACCTTGTATAACACAATTTAGTTTAAAATCATAACAAATGAAATATGATTTTTATGATCTTGGTGTAAAATGCCACTTCATTGTCAGAGTTAGTAAAATATATAATTATCACGATTCAGGTGGAGCTAATGTCTCGCGACGAACAAAGTGTCCTGGTAGTCACGTACGCCGAGCTGAAACACTGTCTAGAACAAGCCTTCGAGGAAGTGATGCAAATGGCCTCTCGGGACGCTTAGTTGATGCAATACCTCCCTGCAGTGTTTATGGGGAAATTTTAGGTTTAAGCTACTAACGACGTCATTCGGAAATATCGATGTCTGCCGCAAGCCGGCGGGCATGGGTGGCCAGTGTGATTATATTTTTTTTAATTTTTGCTATGCGCGATTTACTTTCAAGAAACAACTAGCGAAAGGCGGTTGAGTACTTCGGGCGCGGAAGTCCATTGTTGTACAATCCGTCTCGGATAACGACAACACAGTACTGTACACGATCTCATTTTTATGGAGTGAACCACCTTAATCCGTTGATTGCCTGCCAGGCATATTTAGTGTGTTGCCTTGGTTCCTTAAAAAAACACTTCATTTGACTTCTTTAATAATTCTTAATATAAATGGATATTTGTAATGAATCTAAAATTGCACTACACACCATAAGATACCTAGTAGTTTTTAGCAGTTTTGGTAAACACGCTTACTTCGAGATATCTTGTGGTCGGCAGTCAATGGGTTAATTAATGGACACTCTGACGTACTAACGTCAAGTTACATGTAGTATATTTTAAGTCTAATGGGCGGGTTAACGATACGAACGAAATAGTTATAATCTTATATCTTCCACGCCCCTGTAAAGCTTTAAGTGTCCAGTCTTAGTTATATATATAGCACCAATCGACTTACCATAAATATCAGCCGCCTGAACAAAACGCCACAAACATTCCAGAACTAATATTACCACCATTACAAAGAAAGAAGAAAACATTATTAAATATGGTATTCGCTTGATACTACAGTCAGTTCTAAGAATGTATTTTCTATTCTAGACGTGACTTTAAATCACGAGCCGATACAGATACCCGAGTTGATTATTATTATATTGAGATGATTATTATATATGATTATATTGAGCTTAAATATCAAATACTTTTGTTCTTGTCACATAGTGTCGCATACCAAATGATTAATGACTTAGGTTTCCTATATTCCATTAAAAATATTCTAACAACTCAACATAATAGTAGTTTCATAGTGTCATAACATGTAGCATTAGTATGAATCATACAAATAAGCCTACCGTGTTTTAAACTGTTACCTATTTCCGACTCCCCCTGCATCACTGCTGTGATAATAAATTTTATAACAATAATGTCCAATACCCAAACTATCGCCTTATTGCATTTCCATTGGCACTCAACTTTTTGATTTTTTTTTATTTTCTTTTTAGATTATCTTGCCAATTTCAATTACATGTACATTTATAATGGCAAGTTTTTATTTCACTAGAAAATAAGTATTTTTACCATACTTAATTTGTTTATTAATTATTCTGTTATAATCCTTTGCGGAAAAAGCTATGAATGAGTGAATGATAGAGTGTATTTAATGTATAACTTGAATAATTAAAAGTTTTGAAGACATTGACTATTGTTATAATTTAAAAAAAATTGCAGTGCTTCAGATTTCTTAACTAAGTTTGTCAGCATATATACGCACTGGTTAAAATGCTTCGACGGCTATTTGTCGAAACTTATCCGCAAAGGGTTAAGACAATACAGCTGATTATAACTTACGATTGGCTGTTGATAAAATATCGGGCCCCTTACTAAATAATATTAATGGAAATACTTCTATCATTAATGGGCCTAATGATTTTCTAATGCAATGACTTTGAAATATATTTTTTATACATGCTGCAATTTAATAAATGTATTACTTACATTAGCATGAAATATATTTTTACCATTTTTGTTTTTTCTATTTCAAACAGCAGCAATTTTAAGACATCTTATGGAATTTATTGAAACTAGAATTTATTTTTTAAAGTAATTTCAACGATGTTGCAACTACCTACCTGTCGCGAGGTTGCTACGCAATAATTTTCACAGTACTCATAAAAAGTAAATATTTTAAAATAATTTTAAGTGTATATTTTTTTCTAACAAGTAAAAAAATTTGTTTAAAACATATCTGTTTTTCATTTTAAAATTTTTACATAGCGTAAAAACTAACCTTCTGTTTCACAAACAGAAAAATAATATATCAAATTAATAATTACTATTTAAAAGAGTAACTTAACAGCTTTATTCATAAAAAGTTAATTATAATTAAGATAATAAAATTATTGGCTTAGAAAACATTTAGAACGAAACCTATAATTGCAGATTTAAACCTGCCTGTCTGCATATTGCATTTTACCACTACCACATTACTAATTTGAACTTATGAACTGATCAATAAATACTAAATGAAGTGCTGAAACCTCTAGCGAAACTTTTTAGCTTTGAAGCTGGAGATCATCATGGCAGCATTACAAAAAAGAACTCATTGCAGTGGTTCAGACTATCAAAGCACTGCATTCAAGGTAATGAATAAATTTTTGGAATTTTAATAAACTGCTTGTAATTTTATTGTTCTTAAAGAGCTGACTTAAAGCGACCACAGGGTCCAGTTTTGTTTGGGCCCACTAAATGTAACCCGTGCTTGCCTAGTCCTGAAAAAGTGAAAATATAATTATAGTTATAAACAAGTCAAAGAAATGTTACATAATTTACACACAGTTACAAGAAAACAATTATTTTTTTATAAAAATGGTATAAGAAACTTCTTCAACATACGTTTTTCCCACTTTACAGAATAGGTAAAATGGAGTAATATTTTCTATTACAATAGGCAAAGTTCAGTACAGGCACATGAGAGGTAAAAACATGTTGTTTATTTCGTTCAGGAGTACTGATTGCTTTTCTTCAAAAATTTATTCTATTATATTTAAAAAAACAAAGTTTATAATCGAAATTATGAATAGTTGCGATTTCATGTTTCCCACGCTTAGCCATGTTTTTATTCTAATTTATGTGGTGTCTAACTTAGTAAAAAATTATTGGTGATCCGATATAAAAAAGGAATAAATATATCGGTTCGAAACGAAGGTCTTCCTTTCGTCGGTTAATAATTATGAAATTTAATATTTTTCCCGATGTTATAATGTAAAGAAAATAAGTGGACTACGTCAAATAACCCGGTGTTGCAAAGCGCTAGTGATTAAAGCAGTATTGTATCTTCATTTTCATATTCTATTCAAAAATAGTCTACTAAATTATGTTAGCTATAAAAATCCAATAATAGAAAAATAGTATACCGAAAAGGAGTTCTTATATTTTTCAATATATTTCAATAGGTCAATTGTTGATTCTACCTAGGAAGGTCATATAGAAAATAAGTTTTGCATTTAACATCGATTACTGACTCAGCTGCACCTGCGCGGTTTTGCAGTTGAACCTTCTTTGTTTGTCCTTGTCGGGATTTGTGCGATATATAAGTAATTAGTATTGATTCGCCGATTAAAGAAGCGACTCTCCTCCTGCTATCTAATTTCTCATTTTTAACACGTAAGTTTAAGTTCTCTGTCTTAACTTAAATATTAAAGGAAAGATTTTTCTTTTCATGTAATTTATGAATGAATTACTTAAAAATATCTTAGGATATAATGAAAATTAATCTAAAATTATTACCTACACAAGGTAAGAATTTTTGATTCATATCATGTTATTTTATTTATTTCAATGTAAATTATGTTGGAAATTTGTCCTTTAATTTAAATAAGGTTTTGCAATAGGTATTTTTTAAAATATAAATGCTATAAAATGTCGTACTTATTAAATATGCACCAGGTAATGGTTGGGTATGAACGTAAGTTTCTAAATCTGTTCGGGTTAGTAATTTATAAAAACTATTCTAAATATTTTATCGAACTTCTTGCCATATTTTACATTATAAAAACAAGTATTGGTTAATAATGTTGGCTTTTTACACACATCGTATCTTCACTCCTTTCACGTCATCATTCAAATTTTATTCCAAAAAAGCCGTTTGTGTTTGCTCGTACCCATTGTAGTTAAACGTTTTGTAATAAACCTTACACATATTCCTCTCTTTTATGGAAAATCTGTTACTAAAGAAAAGGGAGAAGTATTAATAAATTTTCAACATTTTCAATCTTTCTTATTCAAAGTAATCAATATTTTCGATTAGTTTAAATAAAGCTGTTATACTATTAAAACTTATCATACAGAAATAAGTTTTAGGATATCAATATTGTCTCAATGCACAACAGCAGCCAATTATGCATACTTTTGGATAAGAAGTACATCTTTATTTAATTTGATATAATATAATTTGTTGCTTAAGGATATACCACGTGTTAAGCATATACATGAAAACTTCTCAGTATTCATCAAATTTTTATGATTTTAACAGTTATGTCCCTATATATCCATCTTCAGATAAATTAATTTATACAGATAAAAAAACAGATTTAAATATACACTGACAGGTTGCGATGTTCCTACTTTACTGTATAATTTGTAAAGGTCTTAAACAATGCATTAAATGCATATATCATCTTCATCATTGGCCCATATTAGTCCATGGTTATACTAGCTTCTATTTAACAGAATAATTTCTTTTATTTTCTTTTATTATATTGATTTTTTTGATTGTTAATATAAAAATTTACGGACTGCTCGCATTAGTTAACAATGATTTAGCAACGATAAATTTTTACTCGTTGTTATGATAAAACACTGTAAAATCATAAAACAACCAATTAAGTCAACAATTTTTTTTCTTAACTTATTTTTTACCATTCAAATAATGTTTTGAAATTTTATATAATTTATATTTTGATAATGGCAAAAAGATTATAACTATTGCCAGTTATAAATAATCTTATTTGGTTTAGAAATGCCAAACAAACAAAATATCAGACGAAAGTGTGTGTATGAGACTATACGAATACTAATATACTTAATGTTTATTCAATAAACAGAAGTTTCGTCGAGTTAAGACCTCTCACAAGCGTATTCCATGTAGTCATTCAACAGACGCCGTCTAGAAATACAGGGCTTATAAAGGAAGCGCTATGAATTCTGTTTACTACAACAGTGGTAGCGAAAGACTTATCCATGAGGCTGATCAATTAATATCTCATTTAGAACGTGGATCAACAGTTGTAAAATTTTTTCCACGAAAAAGGCCTGAACGTCGTACCTTGTCTGTTCGCCGGGAGACACACCAAATAATTTTATTCCGAAATGTAGTACCCCAACGTAATGCCTTTGAAGGGGCCTTAGATATAAGAGACATCAGAGAAGTGCGAGTCGGAAAGTCTTCAAAAGATTTCGAACGATGGCCTGAAGAAATGAAAAGGGTAGAAAGTTCTAAATGTTTCACTATTTATTATGGAACAGAGTTTAAATTGCGCTCTGTATCTTTTGTCGGTGAGTCTGTTTTAAACCAGTGAAATAATTACAGAATATTGTACGCCAATTCAATATTACTATTTTATATTAAATCTCATGATTTGTATTGTTATGATGTAAAGAAAAATCAGCATTGCTTAATGTAAATATTTTTACTTTTTATTATTTTACATATTATTTTAAGTTACATGATGTGTTGCACAAGTGAATAAGATTTTACATTACAGTTCATACAGACAAAGAATGTGATACATGGGTAAAAGGTATTCGATTTTTACTAGACGAAGCTTTGAATACACCATATCCATTGCAAATAGAGAGGTGGCTAAGAAAAGAATTTTACGCAATTGAAAATTCACATGAAAAGTAAGAAAGTTGTTAAACTTTTATTTTTTTACACTTTATTATCAATTGTTATTGCAATTAATTTTATCATAATGATTGATGTAAACAGGATCACTCTTAAAGAAGTAAAAGCATTTTTACCAAAAATCAACTGCAAAATTTCAACCAGTAAGCTGCGTGATATATTCCAAGAAATTGATACTGGTAAACGGGGCGAAATTGGATTTGATGACTTTTCAATTCTTTATCACAGATTAATATTTGATGAAAATGTAAGTAAACCTAGTTTTGTTACTTATTGTACTAATGAAATTTTTCATGATGTTTCAACTTTATGTAATTTTCATGTCTGTGTAGTAATTAATTTTTGTAAATCTTGAAACTAGACTACAAAGAGTAGACTCTATGCCAAAGTAGTATATCTTCTAGTTTTATTAATAACTTTGTAAAAATTTAAACTACAAATTCCACTTTCATTAATAGTGCAATGCAACATAGCACCACTCAATCATTAAATGGTTGAAGATAATTTTAAATGGGTTTATTTTAAAGCAATTGTTCAAAAGCATTAGACACTTTTGGACTATCCTATTTCTTTCCCTTTTCTCTAATTTTCTCTTAAATAAGAAATATTTACTAAATAATATCAAAATGTTAAATATTGGTTATCATTGACATATTATACATATTGTAATTGATTTGTGTTAAAAGAAAAAAAAATGTTATTTTAAAATTAAATTCTGAATTGTTGTCATCATGTAAAAAATATTAACCTATTTTATTATTTCTACTAGAATGACCCATATCCATGATTACCTGAAAAATTTGCTTATCAGGCTGAACGAACTATATGTTTGAAGTAAAGTTCCATTTAAAGGTTTTTTATTGAATAATTGAACGTTATTTGCAGAATGTACATGATATTTTTGACAAATATTCGCTTTACTGTGCTAATGGCTCTACCATTACTCTTCGTGAATTCCAAAGATTTTTAATAGTAGAGCAACATGATAAATTAGGTGAAGATGAGGTTAAAACTTCACAATTCATTAGGGATTACTTACGAGATCCACAGAGAGATATCTATGAGCCCTACCTAAAACTAAATGAAGTAAGTTGTAGTAATAGTTTGTTTGCTATTTACATTTTTATCTAAGTTTTTGCAACTAAATAGTTTTCTTTGTAAATACAGAAATAAAGATTTTTAAAAGTACAAAATGAATCTTGAATAAAGTGGGTTGATTTATAATTAACTCTGGATGCTGAAAGTATGAACTCCCGTAGATTTAGAAACATCATTCTATATTTGTATGTGAGAGAATTTATAAATATTTTTTCATTACAAATGTTATTCATATTTTAGTTCATAGAAATGCTATTTTCGAAACAAAATACAATTTGGAATATTAAACATAATGAGATAACACAAGATATGAGTAAACCATTATCACATTATTGGATATCTTCCTCACACAATACGTAAGTTTTCATATTATATATTCAAATTATTTCAATAAAGTGTTTTAATTCATGACATCCATTATTAATATTTTTTTATACTAGGTACCTAACTGGAGATCAATTCTCCAGTGAATCATCACTGGAAGCTTATGTTCGTTGTTTAAGATCATGCTGCAGGTGTATAGAATTAGATTGCTGGGATGGACCAGATGGGATGCCATTTATTTATCATGGTCATACATTAACCACTAAAATAAGATTTATGGATGTTTTACGAACAATCAAGGAGCATGCTTTTGTAACATCAGATTATCCACTTGTTTTATCTATTGAAGATAATTGCTCATTACCACAACAAAGGCGAATGGCAAATGCCTTTCTAGAAGTTTTTGGTGATATGCTATTAGTGCAGCCTATTGATAAAAATGAAACTAACTTGCCTTCTCCATATGTGTTGCGTCGAAAAATAATTCTAAAGCATAAGAAATTACCTGAAGGAGCAGAAGAGAATTCTTTTGCAATTCGCCAAGAAGAAGGGAAAGATATAGATTTACGAAATTCTATTAAAAATGGTATTTTACTTTTAGAAGATCCCATAGATAGAGAGTGGCATCCTCATGCATTTGTACTCACAGAAAATAAACTCTATTATACTGAAAATTATAGCACACCACATGAAACTGATGCAGATAGTGAAGGAGAACCAGAAGGTGAAAGCTCTGTCGTTCCTCAGGATGAATTGCATTTTGGCGAATGCTGGTTTCATGGAAAATTGGCTGGAAACAGACAAGAAGCTGAAGATCTATTAAGAGCACATGCACATCTTGGGGATGGTACATTTCTAGTGAGAGAAAGTGTTACATTTGTCGGCGATTATTGTCTATCATTCTGGAGACAAGGCAAAGTAAACCATTGTAGAATCAAATTAAAGCAAGAGAGAGGTCTTACAAAGTATTATCTTATTGAAACAGTATGTTTTGATAGCTTGTACAGTTTGATTACACACTACAGACAACACCCACTTAGAAGCCAGGTAGACACATTTTTTATTTGCCAAAATTAATCTTGACGTAATTTCAGCTGAGCCATAAATCTAATGAAATTACATTATCCGTTTAAAAAGTCTTTGATTTGCAGGAATTCTTAATAACTCTAAAGGAGCCTGTACCTCAACCAAATAAACATGAGGGAAAAGAATGGTTTCATTCACATTGCTCAAGAGCTCAAGCTGAAGAGTTATTACGAAAAGTCAACATTGATGGTGCATTCCTTGTCAGACCCAGTGAAAAGGAACAGGGCTCCTTTGCAATTAGTTTCCGGTGAGACTACCATGTTTTTCGCACATATTTATATACCAGATAGGGTTATATATAAGAACCAAAATAGTGTTTGCAGATCTCTTTACATGCATTTCTAATTACTGATTGTGACTTTTGTTAATAATTTATTTACTGGCAATCAGTTGTACCACAAAGATGAATATATTTTTTTTAGATTATTGGTAAAAATTGTCTGTGGACCGGCAATGTACAATAGTGTTGAATTATGCTTGTTTTTTGGATTTGTACCTGTTTATAGATATAGATTATATATTATACAGGGATTGCCTAATAAGTGATGAGTAAATGATATCAGAGATTCTGCTGAAACTATTTACATTAATTTAATACAAGATTTTAATTTATGGAAATTTCAGTGGTCATTACAATTTTTAATTTGTAAAAAATATGAAAATATAAGTAAATCATCACATCATCTACATGATTAAATCAATGCAATAAATATTTTTATATATGAATTTTATTTTTAGGACCGAGAAAGAAATTAAACATTGCAGAATCAAACTTGAGGGCAGATTATATACTATTGGCACTGTCAAGTTTGAGAGTCTGGTAGAATTGGTTTCCTATTATGAGAAACATCCTTTGTATAAGAAAGTCAAACTCTGTTATCCTATTAGCGAGGATATTGTCCGAAGAATAATAGCAGTATGTGATTTTGAATATTTTCACTTTATTATAATTTATACTGCAGTTATATACATATATTTTAATAAACTATAAAGGACTGTTTTGTGATTGATTAGTTTGTACCAGACTAGTAAGTTGAAGAATGAACACTACATTTTAGTAGTCTTCATTGTTCAACTTAATGTTACTATTTGGGGGGTTCCATAGAAGTTTCCTTTATTCTCCGGGCTCCAAAATGAAGGTAATGCATAATGTATCAGTGCTTTAAATGTTTACTTTTATTAATCTATAATGACTTGCAAATTTTTTGGTGTATCTTTTTTTTATTGATTTTTTATTAACTATATAACATATTAGGAACCTGATGACTGCTCAGTTTACGGAACTCCAGGATATATGGATCCGACATCATTTACTTCGAAGGTATGCTTTAAAATGCTTCTCTCTTTTGTTTTACTAGATAATTGCTATGGTGTGATAGGAATACATAATTACATTTCCTTCTGTATGTGTTTAACAAATATAGTTCACAGATGTTTATTTCTTCATGTCGTTTCGTCATATAACTTTTACTAATTAATTTTTTTATTTTATATAACCAAAAGGATCCATTTTAAAGACGTTTTGTATTATTTAACGACTTCAGTAGCACATTATAATAAACATCTTTAGATACTGTCCTGATGTTTCCAGACCCACTCAAGGTACATTAGTATCTTTTTTGACTCCACCAAGTTAGTGTTAGTGGTATGCGCCCTCATGTTATCAATTTATTGGTATTTACTTTTTTAAACTTGGTCATGCATGGTTTCAAATTAAATGTAAAGTAATACATTGCGCTACACAAAAAATCAGTGTTAACTAAAATTAGGTTATAACAACAACTCGTACAAAATAGATCGTACGTACGAACGATCAATTATAATGCTAGTTCAAAATAATCTCATTTTGTGAATTCATTATTTGAATTCATATTATTGGCAAATGTGGTTTTCAAAAATAGTCGTTTTCCGAATTAACCTTTTGAACTCTACTGACACCTATATGCTGAAATACTAAATCTAATCACAAATCCACTGACACCTATACGGTAACATGAATAACAAATAAACATTTTTTGGGCATTCACCCCATATTATTCAATCAGGGGCAATTTATACAAATTAGGGGATTAAATATTTTTCTGCTATAAGTGGCGCAGTTTTATTTACTTTGTGTATAAAACTATTATTAAAAATATTGGTTTCTCATAAATAATAAAAATGAATTTCGAGGATTTTTAAAGTAGTGAGAGTGAATTGGATATAATGATACTTGATACTGACAATTTTGTTGATTTGAATGTGAAACACATGTTACTCATTATTGCGATACCTGTACAAATAAACCAAGAATGCATGTGGGAGATTGTTTTTATAGATACCATACTATGAAAGAATTTAAGCGCAAAAATTAAACTTTTTTTTAATGTAACATACAGAAATATAAATATGTATCTAATAAAATATATAAAAATAATCTATGTTCACGCATTTAGAATTAACAAAAAAAATAATTCTTTTAATTTTTACTGTTTATAAAAAATGCCACGGAGTTGCTAGTGGGTAATGTGAAATTTTGTGTGGAGTGCAAAAGATTAAAAACGAAATCTAAAGTAAATAATCAATTTAGTATTCACTTATTCCTCTTATTTTTCCTGTAACGTGTACTTAGATATAGTACTAGATATAATTATATATAAATAGGTATTAAAACACGTATGTGCATATATCCTTACGTACATATAATATACCTTTATAATTAGTTTTCTTAAAATTTGATAAAATTATAATTGCTATTTATTTTGACTATTTAACACTAGATCTACCGACACATTTTTATGTTTTCTTTTCGAGTTTGTAGTAATTTTGTGTATTATTGTATTTTTATTCTTCCTGTTTTTCAATAGAATGTGTAGAACAATGTTGCCAGAGGCAGTATAAAAAAGAATTCGCACGCATATTAGTATACTAAACTCTTTATCTGGTGTTGGTCCGTGGTCCGGGTTCCGTATACCTAATATTAAGATACTTTTTACAAGGATAAAATCATTCATTAAGTAAAACGAATTCAATTTTTCATTTACACCGTATCTAATTGAAATCAAATTTTTGGCCTTTATCTACATCTGAGGGGTAGGTGGCGGTAGATAGCGGACACCAGTTAAATATATTATACCTATCACTATATGAGATAATGAAATCTGACTGCCTCCGTGGCGCGCTGGGGTACCGCTTGCCTTATAATACGAAGGTCCCGGGTTCGATTCTTAAGCCACATATGTGGTGGAGTCTGGTTGGTGGTAGAGTTTTTATAACCCTTCCCGCTAGTTAATACCCTCAATGTCAAACAGCATTGCTGTGTTCCGATAATCATACATGTGAGAGCCAGAAGTAATCTTGGCAAAACTATACACCGTTTATGTTTGCATTGTCACTTAATTATCGAGTGAAAACGAGGTCAAGTGTTGCACCATAATCAATAAAAACATAAATCACTATTTTTATCTGCGTATATATTTTATACGTAGAATTATAAAAAAATAGAAGTCCTGACACTTATTTTCGATATGTTTATAGCACAATATGGTTGAAAGTGTACCATCAAGGTTCTATAGAATAATTTATATACCAAAGAATACAAACTATATATTTTTCTAATAAATAAAATAAACGGTATATGTCCTTCTGTCCTCTATTAATTTGTGTTTCTTTTTTATTAGGGTTCCATACCCAAAGGTGACAATCGGAACCCTATTACTGAGACTGCGCCATCCGTCCGTCTGTCTGTCTGTCCGTCTGTCAGCGGGCTCTATCTCATGAACCGTAATAGGTATAAAGTTGGATTTTTACGCAGACTATGTATTTCTAATACCGCTACAACAACAAATAAAAAAAAAATTATATTTTTTATCGGTTATGGGCTAACACTTGGTCTCGATTTCACGTGATGTTAAATGACAATGAGACCGTAGATGGTGAAGCGTGTTCGCTCAGAATACATCTGGCTCTCACATGTATGACTGCCGGAGCACAGCTATGCTGTTATGGCGGCAGATTGACATCGGAGGTAGTAGTTAGCCAGGTGGGTTTTAAAAACCCTAACACCATCCACTAAATTTGAGGCCCGGGAATCGAACCCGGGACTTCCACGATACAAGGCAAACGGGTAAACACCTACGCTTCGGAGGCAGTCACAAATAAAAAAAAACAAATTCTTTACTTAAATCCACATCATCTGTTAAGTGTTAATAGCAATTATTTAGGTTTTACAATACGTGAGAGGCTATTATGAGTTACTATTTTAACAACTCTTTGCAAGCCATGTCTACAAACTGTTTTAACCGTAATCAATCACACTGCGAGTCCGACTCACATTTGGCTATATTTATTATTTTTCTTTATCCCCCCTTATTTGATTATTATATTTGAGTAACTTTAGGCGATCCCTAAAAATGACTTACCTCATTATTATTCTTTGTTAATAATGTTCAGCATGCGAAGGTCGTACAATAAGTTTACAATCTGTGTATATTATTTTTTGTTTTATTTTTCAATATTTTGATTTTATTTATTTTTATTTGACCCCTGCGCTGCTAGGTGACTGTTAAAGCTTTATACGACTACCGTGCAAGGCAGGAGGACGAATTATCGTTCTGTAAGCACGCGATAATTACGAACGTAGACAAGCCTGATGAGGGTTGGTGGCGGGGTGACTATGGAGGTAAACGTCACCACTGGTTTCCAGCTAACTATGTACAAGAGATGGAGATGTCTCACGTGCCCGATATCACAGTTAGTATTATTTTTGGCTCTATTTGTATTACTCACTTTCACTAATTTAACTCTGACATTGATTATAATAAAAAATATGTGTCGCTAAAGATTTTCATGTTATTCAATAGGTTATATTTATTTATACAGCCATATTTCATTTTATTATGCTGTGATTCGCTTTTGTATTTGCAGCAGTCATGCTACGGTATCGTAGCTGTGTTACTAACATCATACATGGACTGTCAGCAACCATGTTGGCATCTGTTTACCCATAATTATACGTATATTGACATTAGTTTATTCTGTAGGGGTGTCTAGATAACGAAAATGCTGCCCTGGGTTCTCTTCAGAAAGGCGTAGTCGATGTGCTGGGCGCTGTTGTGGAACTCGTCGTTGGCGAGGAAAGTGGGTCGGCCCGTTGGCTGGTGAGGATACAGAGTTCGTCCATGTGTGCACCGTTCGACATGGCAGCGCCGACTCGCGAAATAGCCCTGGAATGGCTATCCGCAATAAAAGAAGCAGCACACTGCGCCAGTGCCAGATCGGATCAGCATAGGAAAATGGAACGTACATGGAGAATCGCCAAAGAAATGTCCGACTTGATCATATATTGCCGATCTGTAACCTTCAATCAAGAAAGAATCAGAACCAGGGGCTTTAACTTTAATGAAATGTCTTCATTTCCCGAAACGAAAGCTGAGCGCCTTATGTGTCAAGAGGCAACACAAGCTTTTTTCTTCAAATACCACAATGTGCAGCTAAGCCGTATTTATCCAAAAGGTCAGAGGATCGACTCATCAAATTATAATCCAATGCCGTTTTGGAATGCCGGATCTCAAATGGTGGCTCTTAACTATCAAACCGCAGACAAGCCAATGCAAATTAATATGGGAAAGTTCAAAGAGAATGGTGGCTGCGGTTATATTCTTAAGCCAGAATTTATGTTCGATGAGGGATACAATCCCCAGGATAAGCGGAGTGTCGAGAAGAAAGTCAAGCCTCTTATGATTATGCTTCGCGTGATCGGAGCGAGACATCTGTGCAAGTCAGGCCGGGGAACCGCCAGTCCGTTCGTGGAAGTCGAAATCATTGGCGCTGAATACGACACTGGTGTAAAATTAGTCACAAAAACTGTTAGTAAGTATTCCTATGTGAAGATTTTATTTTCTTTTGAATTCGCAGTTAAATGATAATAATGAAATGTAATTATGTTTAATATAACAAAGTAAAAGTAGGTTTATATCCAGAAGCCCTGCACTAGGCAAAATCTTCAACCAATCGTCGTGGACTATTAGCTTTTATTAATAACAGATTAATTTGCTCAGTCTTATTTCACTACATCAACAAACATTTGCAATGCTAAATATTTCAAAATTAAAAAGCTATAAATTTAACATACAGGTATTTCAAAGTTAATTAATATTACTAGTGACAACGAGAGAAATAAGTGCAATAAACAGTAATATGTTGACAAATGAATTAAAAGAATCATAGTAAAACAAGTCATTGTAATCCCGTTTCTTATAGGTTAGATTATGATTTAATTTACTTTTAACAATTTACAACCTCGATATGAAGCTTTAATTACAACATGTAACTAGCAAATATGCTATTAGCTGTATATAATGTAACTGTGCATGTTTATCGCCACAGCTGACAACGGTATCAATCCGATATGGAACGACATCTGCGAATTCGAGGTCGCCAACCCGGAGCTAGCCCTCGTTCGTTTTGTAGTGCAGGACGAGGATATATTTGGTGACCCGAACTTCATCGGCCAGGCCACGTTCCCATTGAAGTGTCTCCGCACCGGGTACCGCAGCGTCGCCTTAACTAACGGATTCTCGGAGGAGCTGGAACTGTCGTCCCTCCTCTTACATATAACATTTATACAAAACCATTAATTTAGTTGAATTTAGTGAAATATTGGGCAACTCCTAGTTACAACTTTTAATTTTATTATTTCAAGTTCCTTACAGGGTTACATCCATGTATTATTTTTACCCCTTTTTAACAAGCTTCATTTTAAAAAAAACAGTTGTATACTATTTATTTATTAACCAAAACCCTGGTGACTGATTAATCGAATCTTTTATTATATCTTGTCAATATATTTTACGTTTCAGCCGTTTATGGCGTGCAAGTTTTTAATTAAATTATGTTAAAGAAAATCACTAAAGTAAATATATAGTTAATTGTTATTTAGATAAGCATTTCGCACATATGACAATTTTTATCCCAATATCCAGAGACAATTTATTCTTATTTGCGCCGCTTTTTACAACGAAGCTAGTTAATCGTAATATACACCACTCCATCCCAATACAAGGTGCTCAGGTAATATAATGTAAATCATTGCACTAAATTTTGAATATTGGTATAACTTCTTAATGAGATTCAGGTTTTTACCACACAACGAAACAATAAATGAGTTTACGTGCCGGCCAATTTATTTTGTTTTGAAGTTATAACTTTTATATTTACCACTTATATGTTGTGCTAGATATACATATATCCTGATTTTTAGTTAAAAGAAGTAGCTATAGGTTTGAAATCATTACCTCCGCACCATACGATTTCAATACCAAAAGATTTGATACTTACAATCCTTGAATAAGTAACGAGTATTTAAAGGCAACTAGCACAATTTATGATTGCTAATTTAATTACTCTTAAGAAAATGTTATAGATGTTACAAATTACATTAATTGATACTTAAACATTTTTGTTCTTTATTACAAATTATCTGATAATTCAAGTACAAATTATTGTTTGAAAAAAGAAATGTAGCTTAATAATAGCGAAAAATGTTTGATATCATATCTTTAAGTAACTGCTTAATAGGTGTTCATTACTTCAATTATTACTATTGTCTGTAACAAGATTATGCGATTATAAATTTTTAATATCATATATTGTGTGTAAATTTAAATTATTTACATGTAATAACATAAATGTATACATTCACGAAAGAAGATTTTTGACATGGATATATACATATTTTGGTTTTTACATAATAGGCTATAAAATTATTATTATGGACGATTATATAGTGCGTAATAACTATAACTTTATAATATATCTCATCTTGAAATTCATTATATGTAATAAAAACTCACGTTAACCATGAAATTTTACTTTATATATTTTTAGTATCGACATTATGATAAATAAATAGTGCATTTAACATTACTTAACACCTACGCTTTTACTATGCATAATTATTACTTTAATATATTAAAATTGTGTTATCTTGAATTTCTTTACATGTGATGTTAATAGATACATTCTAAGGAAATGTTACACTGCACATTTTTATTATCAGAAATTTTAAACTAACTCGTGTAGTACTATATGTAATGTAATTATTAACATATATGTTAATGTGGAATATTCAATAAATTACGTTATCATCATGGTGTATTATTTTTTCTTAGTATTTACAGGAATTCTCATTTAACATTCCCTTCTAGAGGGTATATTGTAGATTTCTCTTTTATGGTTAAGTAAGACTTATTTGGCCATTGGGTAAGTTTGATGTGGATATAATTTTTATTATTAATAATATGGTCAAAAGTTTTAAAAGGCAAAGTGAGTCATCACGACACCGGAAAGCAGAAAGCTCTAAAACAAATATCACATGCGAGAGGGGTACAGCCAAGTACCACATTTATCACGCGCTTCTAGACCATATATACAGAAAATCTTAATATCATAGAGGACACTGTACCAATAAATACGATTTAGTCGGGGATGAGACCGGTAGTCTAAAGCTGCATCACATGGGTTAGGAAGTTGCTAGAAATGTTACAAGTATCATACAAGATAAGAATAAAAAATAATTTTAATTGAATATAGTAAGTTATAATTACAGTGAAAATTATATAGAAGAAAAAACTGTTAAAATATCATTATATATTGGCCACGTATTAAATTCTGTACAAATGAGACAAAAGAATAGAACCTTAGCAACATTTTTGGTTAAAATATTTTTTTTTAAATAAGTCTCTAAAATAGCGTTACTTTATTCCGAAATAAGAAATTATTCAACCGTTTCAAAATTAGTTCTAATTATAAGATAAACTATTCGTTGCTGCTTGCTTTTATGGAAGTAGGAATTTTTGTATTTAATAATGAAAATGAACTTCATTTCAAGATTACAAATTTTCGAGCCCA
Source organism: Pharmacophagus antenor (assembly GCA_018245475.1). Taxonomy (NCBI): domain Eukaryota; kingdom Metazoa; phylum Arthropoda; class Insecta; order Lepidoptera; family Papilionidae; genus Pharmacophagus; species Pharmacophagus antenor. Next base: position 55,283 of record DWQX01000047.1, read on the forward strand.
TCGATTCCGAATAAAGTTTCATTGAAATTTAAATACATCAAGGGATTGAATTTTTTAAAAACCCTTAGTGGATACCTAAACAGGACGAAGCACACTCCAAATTTCATGAATTTACCACCAGCTGTATAGGCTGTACGTTTATGTATAGATCATAAGTTAATACTAGTAGGTACAGACCAGTCAGTGCTTTAAATTTTATATGTATATAGATAACAAAAACAAATTAAATTTTTTATCAATTTTTTCGACGCATTTTTTTTAAATAAATTGATTTTCTAATATTAAATCAAATTAAATATCATTTCATACTTTAATACATTTCTTAAATGTAATGTCAGTAATATCATCCTTGTCTACTATTTATCATTCAATTATCGGTAGACTGATAAAAGAGCCGAAGCTCGCCAATCATATGCATATCAGGTAATACTGACATTCCTTTTCAATAATCTATCACATACTTAATAAAAAAAACTCATGAACAGACAGCTAATAATCTGAAATTTAAAAAAAATGAATTATCTATAATTCTAAACAATACTATGTTAACACCAACTGCAATGTTATTATTAAGCATGACTATCTGTTTCAACTTCTGAACAAATTATTAATTTAAAAAAATATGCCGTTTCTTCTTTTACTTCTTACAAATGTAATAGTTATTCAGTAGTTTATTAATTTTCATAACCTGGGACTCGAAAGCAATGGACTGGAGTCCAAGCCACGGTCCTCGTCAGTGTCGACATCTTTGTTTACTATGTAACAGTAAATGTACTGGGCTAGTCTCTACAGTATCAATATACTTAAATTTATTCACGTTCAATTCATTGTTTCTTATTATTTCTAACTAATGTAAGCACAAATAAAATTTTAGTACATTTTTAAACTGTGTTTTTATATATTTGTATACAAACAATTGTCAAATGGCTAATGTGACCTTGCGACTTTAAATCTTTAATTTTCTATTCTAGTATATCTATAATAAAATTGAGGAGCTTCTTAAAGCTGTAATGTAGCACGACAGCACTTACTATCGGCTACTTTAACCAACGAAACATATGTCGGTATAAGTATCAATTAAAAAAAACTTCAAATTAAAAATATTTTATCCTAAGTGTGAAAAACAGCAAAGGTTGATTGTGATCCATTATTTTCGTTAAAACTTTGTTTCTTCATCATTCATTCAAAGGATTATCAGATGTATAAGATAAAATAAATATATCCTTAAAGAAAAACGTATTCAGACTTCTATTAGATATTTCTAAAGTAAAATACTACAATCGATGCAGAGGACTATATCGTTATTGCACATTTCAAATATTAATAGATTGTAAGGCGGTGATCAGACTTCTTAGCAATCTATATTTGAAAAATTTACATTCCTGACTTACTGATTAAACCACTGGTCCTATAGACATAAAATTTGGAAGATGTGTCCTTTGTGACATGTAAAATACAGTTAGAAAGATTTTTTAAAACCCCACACCTAACAGGGGAAGGGGTGTGCAAATTTCAATGAAACTTTCTCTATCTCCCGAGTCGGTAATCTCGAAAATTTTATGGAGATTAAACTTTATACTAAATAAAATCAAGTCAAGAAACGCGGCCGAGTGGCGGCTAGTAAACGATAAAATCACCGTCGATTTCCCTTTATGAAAAATGATTTTATATTATAATGAAGTCCGAACTCGTCTTGCGTACATTATGAGTATCTTTATGCACATGTTTTGACTGTGGTCGATGGAAAGGTGGGACTGATGATTACAGATGAGTTTGTTTCTTGTATAATCTTATATTATGTGCTATTGATATCGTATCTTATAAGTTATATCGTGAAATAGGAATGACTTTATATAAAACTATCGTTATCAGGGCACATCAGGCAGACGAAACATACAGCTGACTCTAATCCTCTTCTTTTTTTTCTGTCTCGTTCCCCGTTTCGTTGTGAGAGGGCCTAGTCACATCACGTTATTCTTATAGTTATATCTCGCAAGCACTTCCTCTTACGTCCTCAATTTTCCTTTTCATACCTTTCCATTTTCTTTCATACCACACTCCTTTTCTTTCTTTCACGCATCTCGCTTCAATGCACTAAGCAGATTTTCTTTATTTTTACATTTTTTGTTTACCTTATTTCTAAAACATTTTATCTCTTATTGCTATTCTTTCCTTTAAAACTTTTTCACTTCTAATCTATGTTCTATTTTGCTTTATTGTTCTATCTACCTTCTTTTTACAATATTTGATAAATATTTTTCTGCTTCTCTCTTCCATTATTATCGAGGCGATACTGTTGGCGGTGATCGCTGTCCCTAACAAGAACCCGCATTCAATCCGTTCCCTTCCATACAAGGGACAGCAAGTGATCAAGTGGGACACGGTCTGGTCCACTCCGAGATTACATGTGCACGCGGGACTCTCCTTACACTTAAACCTGCACACGTATGAAGAGAATCCTCCGTGCCCCGTGAGCATCTGGACCAAGCACGTTTCCAACTCCTTCCCACGCAGTATGCGGTAGGCTGAGACGTCCTCCGGGAAAAATATTCGCGTTGTTAAAGCCGTCATTCCATCCAAATAGCGCTTGTTCCACTCCTCAAGCTTATTCCGCCGGAGCTGCCGCTTGACGAATGAGACAGGACACTCCTCGTATACGGAATTCTTTTATTAGAATCACAAGTATTGTTCCTGCTTCGTGTACATTAAAAATATTATGGCGGTCTTCTCTAGACATATATTAGTAAAATGAGGGAAAGCTTGACTTTTGCCTTTTTTAACAGCAGCCAATTAAATCTGAGTTTTTATTCACAATTTGATAGAAACTTGTGTTACGTAGCTGTCTGTATATCATATATATAATCAGTAATGCCATCACTGGATGGATTGGATAACAATGAGTAAGCGATATATATTGGCTTAATTTTGTAGTTATCATCCAATATTTTCTAAAATAAGAATATAAATACACATTTCTTTATCTCTAACAGGCTAACAGTGAGGTCTTAGGTAGTCAGGCGGTTTCAAAAAAACACTTTTCCTATCCTTATATCACTACACTCACGTGAAAACGAAACCGGGATTTCTTTGTTATAAGGCAAGCGGTAAACTTCGCAGGCATTATGATTGATATAAAATGTTATCTTTAATAAAACGTAGCCTTTTCTTTTATAGTAATGAATGCATTAGCACTCTTTCGACCTCTATCGGGGGCTAGAGAAAGGTAAGTGAGGGTCCCCCCTGCCGAAGACAGTGGAAGGGGTATACCCACAAATCACTACTCCTTTCTTTCGCCTGAGTGGCGGTGTCGTCGAAAGTTGACTGAATTTGTACGGCCCTGCGGCCAGACAGGCTCACTTCCGTCCGTCAGTGGTGGCCTATGCAAACAGGCTAAGGTAAACCCGCACCACCAAGCTGCCGGCCTTCGTCTGCGGAGCGTAGGTTGAGAGGGAACATCTGTCCTCCCCTGCTCTCACGCCTCCTTCCGCAACACCACTTCCTCGTAGAAGGAGGCAACTACTTTCCATACCGCCTCGCTGCCGAGCATGGCAGGACCACCTGTAGCAGCGAGAGGTCCTGGGCTGACAACTGCTTACAACCCCAACTAGTATGCCCTCGCCACCCACTGTTTAATGGCCCATTGGAGCCTGCGGAGGGGATGCGTGTTCTTCCCTCGTCTTCACGAGTACCGAAAATCCCAAAAAACCAGGTCTCGCCATTTTAAGCATTATCTCTTTGATTCGGGTAATATTTTTGGTTTTATTTTTTAGATTTTTTGTATATCATTACAAATAAACTGATTAATTTATAGAACAGTACAAATTTAAAATTAATATTTCTTCATTGAATTGAGAACTCGTACAATAATTTTTAAAATTGTATTTACAAATTATACAAAACTACAAAATACTTACATTCACGGTATCATAAATAAGACATTAATAGAGACATTAGGTATATTTATATCTAAGTTTGAAAGTCCAATTGATCCAATTGTTTTATTGACAATGACTTTGACGTCAAATTTACATAATGTAACGAACAACACACGAAACACTGCCAAAGACTGACAACATATAAAAACTAGCTTAACTTACTTAACTAGCTAGCCAGGATTCGAAAAACTTTACTACCTTCAGCTTTTATATCACAAGCGCAAAATTTAAAGGAGGGTGATGTCCATGTCAGTTTTTTATAGCAAGGCATTAGCCGCGGTGTGATGTTAGCCGAAGCCTACAAGACGATTTTCAATTGATGGCGGCATATCGAGATTTGATGGAAATATTTTGAATTAATTAAAAATTATAGAAAACGAATAAAGTATTGACTAAACAAGAAATTAATAATTTTCCAACATAATTATTTTATCTCTTCGTCAATATAAAACTATAAAAGTTAATAACGTGTAAATATTAATAATCATAATATAATTAGAGGAAAAAGTTCACGAAGTGAATATATTTGAATGGTTAAATATTCATTACATTCAGGGAATCAGAATTCATTACACTGTTGCGTCTAGAAGGTTATAAATTAGATTTAAATTTTACGTCCATGATTTCATAAACATTTATTTTATTTACCATTTAAATATTATAAATTATTTTAATAGTATTATATGATAAAAAGATAATTGCCTTTATATACATAGATATATTGTAGCACAGAGAAATATAGTATATATTTTTTATCTGTGACTTAGATCCCTCACGCGTAGTTATTTATCCTACCGGAGGGAACTTTATTTAAATATATTACATTGATTTTCTATTGTGTATAGTTGAATGTCTTTTAAACATATCTTTAGTGCGTTAAGTGTGTTTGCAAATATTTTTATATGAAATAAAAAATGTCATTTGTTTCTCGTAGAACTATTCAATGGCCGTATTATTTGAGTGATAATAACAAGCGTTTAATTGTATCGGAACTATAATCTGCGATGGTTGTCTTAAATGATATGACTATGAATAATTCTCATAGGCGGAAATGGCTGATACTTTTAGCAATAGCCCTTTATCGAAAACTGGATATTGTCAACGGTAAAATTAACATTTGTAATTTTACATACTACTCCTACAGGAGTATTCACCACGTTTAGTTTAAATAATTTTAATATAATTCCCTCATATTTGGTCTTATATTGTAGATAAATAGTTCGCATTAAAATGTAATTTCGATTAATCTTACATTTAAGTCTTAACAAATATTTGTATTGGTACAATTCATCAGTTTTATGGGTTAAATATAGAATCAATAAACAAATAAAATAAATAATCTGTATAATATAGACAATTAGTGGCGTACCTCTTAGGCAAGGTCAAATTTGAATTCCTTCTTACATAATAAAAAATGTTATTGTAAGTAATTTTTCGCCCTTTGTCTTCATTGCATCACAAGACATATCTGTACATTATACATTTTTTAATATAACTTATTAATTTTTGTCCTCTTCATTGCATTAGTAAGAAAAGCCAGGCTTTCCAGGATATATGTTGAGACTGCAACAGTTGATAAGTATTATTATCTAATATGAAAAATAATTTGTAATTAAATGAATAAATCATAATATTATCCAGTGTTTCTAAAACATATATCTTTCTATTCTAAATATTTTAATTTTGTTAATAATTCAAAACAATATACAATTGTTATATAGGCTTGAAGTGCTACTGCAACAGTGATAGCCCTAGTTGTCCCAATTCAACATGTGAGACAGATGGATTCTGTTATGCGTCAACCACTTTAGAAAATGGGATTCAAAAATATTCATACCAGTAAGTATTGCTTCTTTTTTAATTTTCGATTTTATGTTGCTGTTTCATACTAAACGGTAATACATTTATAAATTAAATTAGAACTTTCCTCATGAATTATTATATATTATTAAATGCCTTTTTTGAAGAAAAAGAAATAATTACAAATACAGGACAGTGTTATATAAACTTTATAAAATTTTATGGTTTGAGTAGGTTACTCCAGAGGTGCATATTTGTTTTATATTTCTGGTAACAATTTATACCTGTATAATCATTACAATTGGCAATAATTCAACACAAGCCAATATTTTAATGGCTTACTCAGTTTTATAATTGGTTACATTTTTAATCCATTTTACAAATAATTGACCTATATAGACAGCTGGCCTTAAGGTGTATGAACATGAGTCAAGCCTTCCCAATAGGCGGCAATCCGATTATATGCATGGTGCCAAGATATTATTGCTGTTTTAAAGATTACTGCAATTCAAATGAGATTTCCCGAGAAATATTATACAGAGTGGTACATTCCTCAACCATGGGTAAGATGTTCTGCACTTGTGGGTGTGTGATACCTACTTGATGATACAAATTTGAGTTTGTTTGATGTACTATTAGAATATAATTGCAATGCCATTTCTTTCCCATATTTGTGTTGAGATGCCAATATTCTAACAATACCGCTTCTGATTTAGTGAATTGAATATGTACCTACTAAGTGAAAATATTGATTACCAACTCGTATGTTGGCGGTTTATTAATTAGTATGTTTTGAATGATGTGCCATAATTATAACAAACATTCTCGAGTGTGCATTGGTTTTGCTTTATCTAAACCCTACTAAAATGTAATGTCTGGTGGTTCCACTTGCGGCGCAGCTGTATCGAGTTGAAATCACTGATACCCATCGAGCACCCCTTCAGTTGCTCCACAACAAGAACTAGAAATGAATCCGTGGTGATACAGTGTTGTAAGTCACATGACATGTGTAATCGCGACCTGCGCCTGGAGTTACATACGAAGCCCCCAGGTAGGAGCGACGGGGAGATAGTGCCCTCGATGTGTCGCTAACTTCTGCACCCGAGTTTCCTGCCACTGAATCCAATAATACTAGTTCCCCTGTACTACCCTGCCCGGCGTCGGCTACTTAAAAGTTGGTATTTGGTGCTAGATTGCATGGCTATTAGATTTGAATTCTTTGTTTTTGTTTTTTTGTAACTAAGTTATATTGTTCAGTAGACCGGCCTTGATCACCATGTTAGTATTTTGATTACCTAATTCTTTCATTTGTGATGTAGATGTTGGCCACAAGAAACAATTTTCCCTCCTGGGGATTGGCCTATTTGGTGTCGCGAAGCCGAAAGCGCCGATATATATTGCTGCAACACGGACTTCTGTAATAATGACGTCTTTCCAGGTACGGAACACGTTGGCAATGTGTGACCGTCGGGGAGCCTCTCTGGGTAGCTTTGTTATGTGATGTCCGTGTAAGCATCATCTCGTGTTATGCTGTGTATAAAAATATGTATCGATCTCATTACAAGGAAATAATAACGGCGAATAAGAACTATCGCGAAATATAGAATTGCATGAGAACTATTAATAATTATTAATTATAACCATAGGGTTAATATATCACTGTCCATTCATGGAGACATTAGAATGCTGATGTAGCAATTTCGAGTAAAAGAAAATATTGTACGTGACCTAAGGTATAATATTAATGTCATACATTGAATATTTGAAAAGACGACATACAAAATAAGCTTGTATTTAATTTACTCTCTGTAAGGGGCGACAAAAAAGGATCGAAGTGAATACATTTTAAAGCCGACGTGACTTTATGATAGTTAACGAAGCACGGGTCTTTGTATATTTTGTGACTTAAATTAGAATACACGAGTGATCATAAGCCGGTATTTTAAAGTATTGTGGCTTGGCTTGTCTACATAAATACTAATAGCATGTAATTTTTCAACACCACCTGTGTATCCTTCAATAAACAAGCTTTTTATCACCTTTTGCTTACTATTTTACTGCGCACATGACGAAGGAGTATAGGGCGCCCTCCCACCAGATAGACTGACGATTTAGTCAGGAGGCTGGATGATGAAAACAGAGGACCCCATTTGGAGGAAGGCCTATGTCCAGATGTGGACTGACACAGGCTGATAATAATGATTATAATTTAAAAAATTTATACCATAATTATAAAACATAAATAACTGTATTAATTGTGGTGTGATAAGAAAGGTTAATTCTTATGTGCAACAATAATGGGTGCAGTGCAGGTTAAGATAGGATGTTTATGTATTCGCTTTATTGTTTGTTTACTGGCTGCATGTTTAATTTCCTTCATCTATGAATATCGGCGTAAATATGTATTATAACTTCGGTATTAATCAATAAAATATTTGTTAACTTTATTTACAAGAAACAGTTGGTCAGGACTGTTATTACCTAATTTAATATTCACATTGAATATGTAGAAGCTCTGTATAATGCCCTATGTTCAAGGAATCTGCATATGAAATTAATAAGATTAATGCAAAATGTTTATGTATTGACACTTCATTAGACAAACAAGGCCAACACCCTTAGCTGAGCACATTTGACATCAATCTTGCAATGATTTAAAATGATTCATTATCAATAATTTTTTGGTACACTTCAATCATGTGTTCTTTGATATATTTGATTGGAAAAAGATAATATTATATTGCATGCCTATTATTTTTAAGGATTCATAGATTTTATTTTTAATAATAATGTTTAAGTTATACGTTTTTTGCAACAATCATGTATGTAAATCATGTATATTTAGTATTCTGCATATGTATAGGAACTTGTATTTATGCAGAGTATTAAATATACATTTATATTTTAACTGCCATGTAACATGCTACTTGCCATGTAACGCGGAGGTCCCAAGTTCGATCCTGGACCACAGGAGTTGTAGAGTCTGGATGGTGGTAGGGTTTTTGAAACCAATGTGCCGCCATAACACATTGCTGTGTTCCTAGTCATGCACGAGAAGAGCCAGATGTATACTGGGCGAACACGCTTTACCTTAAATCGATAAAAAAAAATTAATCAGTCTAATGCAGTGTTTCCCAAGATGGGGCGTAGGCCCCACAAGGCGGCAATTCTGCTATGTAAGGGGAACAATGGGCAAATTTTTATTTTTATTATTATTATTTTTTTTAAATTTAATTAGCTAATATAATTAAATGCCTCTTTTGGTTTTTGTTTTTGGAGACATTGGTTAAAAATAGCTATATAGGTCGTGGGAAACAGATTTTTTTTTTACCTAAAAGTGGGACATGGGTTCAAATAGGTTGGGAAATACTAGTCTAATGTGTCGCAAGATGTTGCTTGACGTTAGTTATTTTGAACTAAAGAGAAAAATACGTCGGCAACCGCATGGCAAGCGGTGCCGTGGATTATGGGGCTTATGGTGCTGGGCGTGTGTGCCGCTATCAGCTTGTGGTGGGCAAAGCGAACTGGCAAGATGAAGGAAAGAGGTTCACGGCCACTTTATCAAGCTGAAGATTCATTGTGTGACACGCGGCATCCTATCACAGCTACTATTCGTGATATGATTGAACTCACGACATCTGGATCTGGATCCGGTGAGTACTGTTATTAAATAAATGTCATAATTTTATAGTAATTAATTATTTACAATTTTTAGCCCTCATTTGGGCAATTGAAAGAGACCGTCACAATGAGAATATGAGTTTAAATGACAAGCATTTAATAGTACATATTCAGCACTCTGGCTCGAGATAGAAACAACGGCGATACGCAATACAAACTCCCCGCTTCTCTCGTCTTCTGCGATGCGACGCATCGTGATTTTGTCCAGTAAACAAAATGTATTTAACGGAGTTACCATTTTTGATATTTTAATTTATAACGTTACTCGGTGATAACCGAACAGATTATTTAAAAATTAGTTCCTCAGTATGTACTAACATTTTCCACAGGTTTGCCTTTGCTTGTGCAAAGATCGATAGCGAGGCAGATCCAGTTGGTGGATATTATAGGGAAGGGGCGCTTTGGTGAAGTGTGGCGCGGGCGATGGAGAGGAGAGAACGTCGCCGTCAAGATTTTCTCTTCGAGGGAAGAATGTTCCTGGTTCCGAGAGGCGGAGATATACCAGACGGTCATGTTACGGCACGAGAATATATTGGGATTTATTGCAGCTGACAACAAAGGCAAGAATAACTAATGTAATTCGGTTGGAGCCTACCAAACAGCATTATTATAAATTAAATATATCAATTGTATGTTACGAGTGGGAGGCTAAAATTAACGTACGATACTATAAAGAGAAACACTGAATATATGCATAGCAATTATACAAGAGTTTCATTAGCTTTGTAGATCTTTTAGACTTAAAACTTATTTAACATGTTGAGCCCGGCGCCTGTCCCTGGAGATCGGCAGTCAACTTTCTGTTCGGCCGGTGTCGGTCCCTGCGGACCGGAACTATTTTCCTGTCGGACATCGTAATTTCATTGGACCAACATTATTAATATTATAAAACGTAGTAACTTCACAGAAATGAACTAAAACATTCTTAATATATGCTTTTGCGTCTCCGTTTATTCCGGCCTTTGCATAATTTGATTCAACCTTTCGTCATTAAGTCTACGCCCGGTGACGGCTGAACAGAAAGAACAGAAATATCAGCGCCGGTCTCAACGTGTAAATAAGGTCAAGATAAAATGTTATTAGGAAACAGAGTTCATTTAATATATTATGACTTTGCACGTCTTGTCTATATGGAGAATTAATTTTTTTGACATTTAGGTGGATTGGGTAATACTTCGATAAATTTAATAGTAAAGAGATGTTAAAAAATGTTTTATTGAAAGATACTTTCCCTAAATTTATTTCTCTGTGTCAGTAGTTACTTATGTGCCAATGACAATTTAGAAGAAACTTCGAGTATAAGAGATATACGGAGCAAATTATATTCAATCAATAATCATATTCATCCCTAGCAATGTCGTTGAGAGACAATTTTAGGTTTCATATTTGACTTTGTAATACAGACAAATGTCTGGAGTAAAATATACAATTGCATTTTTATTAAGTTATCTCGGTTGCGACGCAGTTCTAGTTGATGGATACGTCTTGACCTTAGTTTCCGGTACGTCTGTTTATCGATGACGTTCATAAATTTTTAAAGGATCAAACAAACAAGCATGTAATAAAACACTGTCCGTACATGTAATTCACTCATCAAAGTTATTCCAAAATAGTCTCATCAGATCGGTTTTAAGATGTTTGTTCATTTGAAAAAAATAATAACTCAGAATTTTTTCCTCGTAATTCAAGTAAACAATGTTTTAGCGATGTCTAATGGATTACATGTAGGGCTCCGGGACGCAGCGATTCCGTTATTGCGGCAGATTGAATTTGAAGGCGGTAGCTAGTAAGGGTTCGAAAAATACTACCACCATATAAAATGGCTACACTATTGCCGGGTCATTTAAGTACTGGTCTCATGTGACCCGGGAATAGAATCCGCGACCTCCGTACTATAATGCAAACGGTATCACTGCGCCAAGGAGAGAGGTCAAGAAAAACAAATAAGTCCTATAGCTCATGCTACGGCAACATGTATGATCGTGTTAGAAAATATATAAACTAAAATGAAAAAACATGTTTGGGCTTTTTGTAATGACTGGTAAGGACTGGTCGAAGATTACCACCAAAGATCATGGCCAGTGGCATATTCTTGGAGAGCTCGATGTCCAAAAGAGTATCCCAATAGCATTTTGCAACTAAAAGAATAAGACAATAAATGTCAAAAAATAGAAAATTATTATAGACTGGTGATGATGATGATCTGTATATATAAAAATATGATTTTATTTTAATTTTGATATTACCATTTAAACTTTTTAAGGAAATATAGTAAGTTGAATTGTTTTAGATTTGTAATGCGAAAACAGATGGTCACTTTGAATTAAGTGCCATTTTTAAAAACGTTAATTGCTTCTGTGAAGTATAGGGGGGTATGATATAGCAATCATAAAATAAAAAGAATACAATCACTATGTATTGTTTTCGGTCGATCATATCACCACTTCTACTAATATTATTATCAACTCTACATACAGCTATTAAAATAGTGCATATTATGTACAGTATATCTTCTTGTGTTTATAATACAGAAATAAAATATTTTAATTCATACCTTCGTGCTCTTCGCAGATAACGGAACCTGGACACAACTATGGCTAATAACCGACTACCACGAGAATGGCTCCCTCTTCGATTTTCTAACTGCGCGAACTATAGACTCAAACACACTTATCAAGATGTCACTATCGATTGCAACAGGATTGGCACACCTTCACATGGATATCGTTGGTACTAAAGGTGAATATAGGACAAAACATTATTCGCGATATGTCTAGCGTTAAGTTTCACAATGTTTTGATTGTAATTTGTTCGTAAAACAGAAATTTATATTCGTCGATGTCATTCACTTTTCGCCCCTTATTCAAACAAACAACAGGTAAGCCCGCGATCGCACACCGGGATTTGAAGTCGAAAAACATATTGGTGAAATGCAATCTGTCGTGTGTTATCGGTGACCTCGGTTTGGCGGTGCGTCACAATGTCGCCAGCGACTCCGTGGACGTCCCTTCCACCAATAGAGTGGGCACCAAACGTTACATGGCACCCGAGGTAAAAAATTCAATTATTAATATGATTCGACTCAGCATTAAGATAGCTACATACGTGTTTTTTAACATAATAAATATAAATCGTATCTCCTGGCACAAAGGTTTTGGACGAGAGTATGGATTCACGGCAGTTTGATCCTTACAAACGCTCGGATGTGTACTCCTTTGGTTTAGTCCTGTGGGAGATGGCGCGGCGTTGTGGGGCGATGCCTGATGAATACCAACCGCCTTACTATGACTGCGTTCCACCGGATCCGGCTCTAGAGGATATGCGTAGAGTCGTTTGCACAGAGAAACGGAGACCTAACGTACCCAACAGGTGGCATTCAGATACTGTAAGTACTTAATAACTCGTTTATAATTGTGATAGCCTATACTGTAAACTCCTATACTTACTACTGGGGGACGTTTACATATCAGCTTGTTATTTTGTCTTTTTATATATGTACCAATAACTCTTCTTAGAAGTCCAGCTCGAATTGTTTTTATTAGAAATAATATATCACGAAGTCTATCCCCTAAATGATTAATTTTGCACTTGATAATTTCTATCGAAACTTTTTATTTCTTCAGTTTCTATTAATTGACAAATCGATTTTTATATGAAAAAAATATTAACCTCATTGTTTCTTTAGAACATAAAAGCCATGTGTTTGTTTTAATATGCAAACAACTAAAAATAATTAAGTACATTAATAACATTGATAACATGTAATATATTATAAACCTGACTAGAACTTATAATTACTTGGTATCCTTGAGTGTGTTTATTTTAACGTGATGTTTCACCGTAGTGAAATTGTGTTGAAGGTTCTTTCGGCGATATCGAAAGTGATGAAGGAATGTTGGTACCAAAACCCCGCGGCGCGGCTCACAGCACTCCGTATCAAAAAGACGCTGGCTAACGTCAGCACGGCCGATCATATTAAATTGTAATTATCGGTGAGTATTTCAGTTGTAAGTTTTTTGTGAGATTCAGTTGTCGTTTGCAGTATTTTCAATCCGATACGACTAAGAGACCCTCAAGAAAAGAGCCTACTCCCTTCTTTAATGTCGTCAAAGCAGCTTCGGCTCCCCGATGTTGCAGCTACCTATGAGCGACAGTGATAGCCTTCCATCAGGTGAACCGCTCGAACATTTGTTTGGTCTACTTTTAAAAACCAAATAAAAATTAACATCTGCTCTAGCACGCGCTGATCTCAATTGATCGGCAATGAGGCTACAAATAAAGAAACTATTTCTGACCAAACGCCTAGACTTGGTAAATTTTTATTTATCTAACATAACAAATCATATCTTTCTATAAAACTAACCCTAATTTCAAGATCTATTTTCTGGTGTGTATTTTTCTTATTTGTTATAATTCTTATTTTACAGAGTTAATCGATATGCAGGACAGCTAATTCCTTGCTTACATTTGGAAATAATAAGACGATATAGGACGATCCTTGGACGTAAGCAATATCCTAGCGGCGACGTAATGTTGAATTGTTGAGTGACGTAGTTGAAGCAGAGCACCCGCCTCACTCCGCCCTCGTCCGATCGCCTCCTGGCCCTACCTCTTAGGTTATACACAAATAACATTACAACTGAGCATTTATTCTACTAACGCTATATATAAGTACATTCGAGATGTAGTGGTGTGATATTTTTTGTTACCAATTAAGTAGACATAACTTTTGTTAAGGTGATTATTGCGTTTATTGATAATATTATTATTGTGAGCACCGTGGAATGCGTTATTGACGTTTTAATTTTTTTATAAGCTATTTTACTGTGATATGATACGAAATTGCAGCTGACGTAACCCTGTAGGATCGTAGATCAGACGTTACGATAGCCGTTTGTTAAAGTGTTGGCGTCGCAGTCGGTATGACTTTAGTGAAGTAACATTCATTAGTTTTGTCTTCCTAAATATTATATAACTTTACTAATTCCAATTTACGTAAATTTAAAAAAAATGTGAGATTAACTTTCAACTTTATGTATGTAATAGTTACTTAAATTTATTGTGTTGGCTAGTGAAAATAATGGGTATTTTTCAATATTTGGTATTTGACATTAAACTTTTTGCATAATTATTTTAACAACTGCGTACTTTTCATAGGTTTTTAAAATCCCTATATAAATACCCTAACGAAGTTGCTAATCTACATTTTTACACCTTCATAATTTTTTTCATTAAAAAGGAGTTTGTTGGCAGCAATAATATTTTATGGTCATTGTCAATATGGTAATATGTATCAGAGTAATTATTGCCTCAAAATCAAACATCTAAATATAACAATATTTTACAACTTGAGATTCATCCAGGTTTATGAACACTAAATCTCTATTAAAGATTCAGACTGTATTGATGTTTATGAGAGTATATTTCATACTAAAGGTATTTTTCGTACGCATGTGACATGCGTATTCCAATATTTTTTAGGGCTAAAATGTTTCGGATTAAAGTTATATAAATATTTACTTTATTAATGCCGCCACTTATATGCTATCAATTAATTTTTACCACAGCAATAAAATGTCTAGTGACACAATTATTAGATTTGCTATATTATTATTATTAGGACATTTGTCCAAAATACTATTTAAGTCTGCAAATTTTATCTTATATTGTATATAGGTTCTTCTTATTACAAACATAAATAATTTATTAGAGGTTTTATAGTTTTAAATTTTGTAATCGTTTAAAATAAGTGTATAGAGGAAACTTCTTTGGCATTTCTTTGATGCACATTGCAATAAAAGCGCGAAGATTGGCAGGTTGTTACACTGGATGGAGTTTCAACATTATCCAACTACCGTTAATGTATAGTCAAAACACATATCTTATAATAGTTAAAATTATCGATGATACATTTATAGAACCATATAGATTTTGACTAGCAATATCTTAGTGCATAATACATGAATTGACATTCGCTAGCAGTAAAATAGACTGATTTTATACATAAAAATGTAGTGTTGGCTTATATTAAAATATTGTGTATATTTTTAATTGTATATGGTGGCTGTACAGTAGTGAGTTGTTGTAAAATCGTTTTTGGATAAGATAAGATTATATATTTTATGAAATATTAATCATGGGGTTTCGTGCTGACTTATTATAAATTTTCATTAAAGTAAATTAAGTTATTAATTACGAAATAATTTAGTTTATTATTATAATGTTATTGTTAATCATTATTATGAAATATTTTCATTGAAATCTAGTGAAAACGAAGATTTGTGAAATGGAATGTTGGTATATAATAAATATATCCTTATATGGAAGGAAAAATTGTGAATGAATGATGCAATAAAATGACAGAATCGTTCATCTTGCCAGAAGAGAAGCGAACGATAAATTAATGATCTAAAAGTGCAACCATATTTGAACTTAAAAAAAAATACTTTCAAAGAATAGGAAAAACATTGAAGACATGGATTTAGAATCAAAAAAGTGACAAGGAAACAGTGAAGGAATTTAAAAGAAAGCAGAGCAAGCAACATTTATTGTAAATGTACAAGACATAATGTACCAAAGACTTGAAAGCTCATGAGTACAAAAACATCATACATATACAATAACAGGGATATCGTTTGGCTTCTATTCTATAAAATTAATGCAGGTTAAATATAATGTCCACAGGTTTTAGTGCTAATCCAAATATACTTTAAGTTTAATGGAAAAGTTTATAATACCATGTTTATTTAATATAAGGCAACAAAGGACGAAGGCCGTAAGGTAGCGGCTAAATATTGAGATGGAACTTTGAAAGTGACATCAACAAATGAATAGGTATTAGATCGACATGGTATGGACTTCTGTTAACACAAATGGTTATAATGGAAGAGGGCGAGGATTGAATGTATTATGAGTTTAAAAGGTGTAACTACCGATGTGACGCATGACAGAGATGAATATAATAAATATACGATTAACGTGAAATAGCGAGATCGTGTGAAAATTAGGAGTGGGGAGATTTTCATTCATATCTATTGCAGTAAACACGCAATCGCAAAAATGTATTCTACAACACATCGCATGTTTTCTGACAATTTGTAAACGGCTAAGTTACCTCAAATTATAGTAAGCAATAAGAGTGACTTGTGATACTGTTTATGCCAATCACTTTTGGTATCTTTTTTCTGTATATTGTACGGATGTAAGTTAAATTACTGTTAGAGAATTTTCACAGAGATAAACAGTGTTTATAGTTATGTATTTTCAAATGATGATCATATTTGTGTTTGTAAACTAGTTACATATATGTTTTGCACGGATAATATCGCCCATTATTTATATATAAAGATAAGTCATACTTAATTTGGATTATATCTAACTCGCTTTTGTGTGAAGCCAAAGTATTTCATTACTATTTTTGATGCTTGTAGAATATTTTGTATTTCTTATTTTTTGATAAACGAATAGATCAGTTTGTCAAGGTTGTGTTAAATCAATCAGGATTAGAAACAAATGTTAAAACTTAAGCAATAGAAATATAATGCGGTCGGCTGGCACACGTTGCAATACAAACTTACATTTTTAACACTAGATTTACAGGTCACTTTGATGAAATAGAGTTCGATAATAGGTTATGTACATTAGAGGTTCGACGTTTGTCTTTTTTTATTGTTCCCCAAAACATCTATCGCACAGTACTCAATTTCGAACCATATATGTTCATGTCATTGTCCATGTGACATGTATGATAAAAGATTATACATATGACGCTTCTTACATAACTTGCAAACACGTCGTACACCCGCTATACTCGCAACCCAGAACGGTCCAAGCTACCCGCCCACAGTTCGCGTCATATCTGAATGTCATCAAAGACTGCAGTTGCTCATCACCGACGACCGCGTAGCATTCGCCTTTTCTTTTTTTTTTTCCTTTAAAACCCCTGACTTGGTGATCAGAGACCATTTCCTTCTTTTTATTTTTCCTTCTTTTTCCTATTTCCTTCTATTTCTCTTGATGTTGTTCTGCTGTCCTTAATGCCACTAGGTCTAAGTATACAAATATACAAGTAAGTAGTGGCATTTCCTTCACTATTTATTCCTTTTCACCAATTTCCTTACAATATATCAAAAATTCTTCTCTTCGATCTTCATATTCCATAATTTCTGAAATGGTCTCTCTGGTCACCCTTACTTGAATTTTTCCCTCAAGTTCCATTCTCTTTGGTCCGAACAGCGGACATTCAGTGAGGAGATGTGGGACATCTTCATTTTTGGTAGGGTCGCATATGCACCCCGGGCTCTCCTTGTACCTGAAGCGATTCAGGTACTCGGAGAACCCGCCGTGCCCAGTCATTATCTGTACCAATATGTGGTCCAGTTTCACGCCTCTCAATATCCTATAGGCGCGAATTGCATCGGGCAAAAATATTTTTGTCACGGAGGCCGTGCTCTCCTCTCTGTACCGCCGATTCCAC
>DWQX01000048.1:0-72793 GCA_018245475.1 Pharmacophagus antenor
ATATAATAATTATTGTATAATATAGAAAATCCGTAAATAAGTACATTACAAAAGAATTAATTATACCTGGGGCTATTCATGATACACTGGTGGGGTATTGTCGGAAACTTACAAAGTAGGTGACATCGTAGCGCCTATCTCTGTAGCTAAGCAAATGTGTGACGGTGGCAAAATTGCAAGTGTTAATATATATAACATCGAGTTTTTCTGAACATATCACTTTTAAATAGAATATTGGCGGTCTGAATATTACTATGTTACCTTAAGAAACTCATCACCTTATTAAATGACAAGTAAAGCAACTAATAAATTAAATTAAATAAGAATAATACCTCTTAATCAGCTAGAAAAAAAAATGGAGGATTTTTTTTAATAAGATTTAAAATGAAGTCAAAACTTTAGTAATTTGTTTAAAACTACAATTTTTATAGTTTGATATTGATATCAATAAATCAAAAGATTGATAAATTAAATATTGCTCAAAAATTTTTGACATATTGCTAACAGCGATATATCGATGTATCTTATATTTTTCGACAAGCTTATGTAATGACCAAATGTTGTCTATAATCGGTATACATTGATATAAAAGAGATATTTTGTTTCCCATCGCATCTGGATTTTAAACAAAATCGATTTTTAAATGACAACTTGTATGCGAAAGTAATGGGAGTCCAGTTCCAAAAGCGGCACCTAGCGGACGGAGTCAACTAACTGGGTCCCGGGGACAAGCGACATGCATAAACAATGACCAGACGCGGCACAAAAACAACTGGGAAACGCCAACACCCCGTATGAATTGCTGCTAAATATCAACAAACCTTTAAATGATAATATTTAGTTGCCTTTTGATTAATTTGCTGTGAATTTTTATATTTTATTTACACAATTTTTTTAAACTTCAATCATTACTTGAGTATAGCGGTTATAATTTCTAACCTTTTGTAGTATAAAAGAAATGAGGTGTCTGGATAGGTATCACTGCAGCACAGAATAAACAACTAAACACTGCTGTACTAAGGTGTCACTAGGTTATGGTCTGAAAAGTACTGTACCTATTACAAATACAAAATAAAAAAAGGATATAGGAATAGTAAGTACAATTTATTTAAGTCATATTTAAATTATAAAATAAAATGGTACTTATCAGCGACTGCTACATCTTTGGATTCTCATAACCAATACTAAAAACTCAACACTATTTAAAATAACATTTTCGGCTTCATATTAGTTTTCTATATTCATTTCTAAAGAAAAACAATGTTAAGGAGCTGCTATTAGTAATTATAATGCTGATAATTCATAAATCGCATCGAATACTATATATAATTATCTATTTTTGAAATTATGTCATGAATATTTTCGATATAGGTAATTATTTATTAATGCCATGATAAATGAGTTTCGTCAATGTTATCGTCGATTATCGCTAGTCTAAAGTTGAGTCAATGCGTGTGTAAATTTTATTTGCACTTAACCAATATTTTTAATCACCAAAGGCCGCTATCTGATATGCGTTCAGAACTTAACAATAAATAAGAATTTTTACGCGTTCACATACAGCCAATATTAATTACATTCTAGTCTATGCTCAATATCAAGCGAACGTACTATTTTGTTAACGTACAGCTGCTTTAATTTTCGTACAAATTCAAATTTACATCGTATCCGAACCTCACACAAGCATACGGATTAGTCGCCTCGCGTAGGCACGCAGCGCATTCGCGAGTTAATAATTAATTTGTTTTTGCACACAGACATGGCCGCCTTAAACGGAGTTAACAGCGAGACCGATGGAAATTTGAAACGGCAAATTTAAAAGTTATTTGCTATATTTAAGGGTCCCCATGCTTCTGTATCGTGAAAAATACACTAGTATTTTCTTTGTAACATATGTATTTTTATCTGTAATACTTTTTATATTATCTATACAAGTTTGACACCAAAATATTAAGGAGGTTAATAAATCTATACATAGATACTATATACTAAACTGTAAATTTAAAAGATCGGTGCATCTGCTCAAGAATCATTTTTATATTACCAGTCCAATAAGAAATTTAAAACAACTTATTTCTGTTAAGGGTTAATTTACCTTACAATAAAAATAAAACATTACTTTATCAATATTTCATTTAGTGTACGGAAAATACGGTAAATTTATCACACGTTTAACAGTTTGCTATGCAATTTAAATTCATGCTAAAACCATTTTTATTTAGCTTGAACTTGTACAATATTGTAGTATAATAAAAGTATCAAGATCGATAAAATTCCGATACAATTATAATTTCTGTAAATATACGAATATGACAACGATGTACCTATATATAAATATATTGAAATTCAAAGTCCCGAAAGTAAATCATAGTATGCAAAAGTATAACCTTTTTTATATCATAAAGACACCATTTTTTGTTATATAAGAAAAAATCTTTATAAGGCATTTAAAGCAAGGATTGACGTTTTTTAAAAATATATAAAACTGTGTTGACTCTAATATTGTAATCAGAACTCTACATAATTCATATGTATACCTAGTGTTACCAAATACTTAGTAAAAAATTAAAAAAATATACATACAGATATGTTTATCGGCTAATATTAGAAAGAACTATATCGATTTAGACAGAACCTTCACTAGCTGTTGTTGAAAATATATAGCATAGATTATTATAAAACTTGAATAGGAGGAAGGAATTAATCGGAAAAAAAAATTTGTCGTAAAATTCCATTTCACTCATCAGTTACACTAATAAATGTTTTAAATTTGTAAGAAATGGTTAAATTAAATAAACACTCGCAATATAAAAGGTTTAAAAAAAATAGTAAATATATATCATTATTTATATAGTGTCCACAATATTAGTGATGAAATAAAATTTAGGCATTTCAAAGTATTCCATGGCGATAGAAACTCGGAAATATTGTTAATTTAAGGCAGAACAATCACCGTATAGTTTCTTGTATCACAGAGCTTAACATTATTTATACATTTGCTTAGCCAATATTTTGTTACATGCCTAATTTTAGGTGAATATTTATTTCTTAATTTTTGCATCATCTTAAAATCAATTACATTTTCGTTATGTACCAGATAATCGATGTCGGTCGATTTAATAGATTTAACCACATCACCACCATATGCTACCCAATGCCTCTCAAAGAATCGCCTTTCGTCTTCCGGGAAACTTATGAAGTCTGGATAGAAGCCTATTCGTTTATCCGAGAATGCATCCGGCAAAGGATTTTCTGGTAATAACTGACATTTTATATCATTCCACTTGTTATCTACAATACTCGTGCTTGCATCACTAACTGATTCATTGGATGAATTTAAATTGTCCATCTTCTTTTTTTTAGGTTTTTGGTTGGACAGCAATTTGTCTATTCTCTGAACATTTTTCAAAGTTTTGCTTTTTTTACTCTTTGTTGGCAAAACATTAGAAGGGTTTGTTTTAAATTTCTTAACTGGTGGTTCATCTTCTAGAGCAGTTGCAGCCAGGTTATTCAGTAATGAGACATCAGTTTTCTCTTTAGATGTTTTAAACAGCTCTCTTAACTCATCTAAATTAGTTGCTGTCTTCCAATCTTTATCATCTCTTATTCTAGTCACTCTTGGAAATCTGACCGATATACCATCTGCAGTATGAAGATTTGCTTTTGTCAGTTCAGTGCCTGAAAAAAACAGTTACATTTGTTTATTTTGATTTATCAATATCTATTACTTCACTTACTACTATATTATGGGATCATAGTTATAAAAAATATAATGGATCAATATTTTAAAAAGGGCAAAATTCTGATTAACATAGTTATTGACATTATTAATAGTATTTAATTATGAAAAATCATTAAGAGCTTAGCAACAAAAAAAAAACAAACCAGTAATCTCCCATACAGGTTGATTCTTAGGATCTTTTGCAATGAAATCTGGAACCATTCCTTTATTGCAATCCAGCCAGGATGGTAGTTTGGTATATTCCTGTGATATTTTCACCATTAATGGAGCTAGTTCATTTTGTAATCTTTTCAATGTGCTATCATCATGGCCTGTGTGCACTTTTGTAACAGTTACCCAGCAATTTCTTCGTGTATCTAAACAACCCATCAAAAAGACGGACATCATTCCACCTTTCTTACCGGTACCTAAAAATTAACAACCCACAAAATATTTATTTGTATTCAAATGTTTATAATTAAATTAGAAATATGGGTGCAATTACAATAAACATTTTTAAATAATAATAAATCCATTATGACTGCATATAGTATATATATAATGTGTATACAAATTTTCAGGATGCCTATAAACCATTTTGTTATACGCATAAAGGACCATCTGAAGTCCAAATGCAGAAAAAGGAGACCAACCAACCATTTTGTTGTATTATTGTGAAACTTTTACAATATTGGTTTTCTAACTGTGTAATGTAGGTATTAACCTATTTAATACATATATAGTTACGGATTTTAATTGAGAATTTTCAAAATGTTAGTATAATGAACAACAATAATTTTATTGTCAATATAAAACTTTTTGATTTATTACAAGCTTGAAAACTTGTATGAAGTATATTATTTTATTTTTACAAATTTGATGTAAATTACCAAACCAAGCTCCAAGGACAACTAAATCAGCAGTGTCTGCCATTGCTCCGTCAAATAAATAATCCTTTTTAACTTTCAGCCAATGCCTTTTGCCAGGTTCATATATTGACTCCAAATCTTTTAGTACAAGACCCTCTAAGCCTAGTTGTAGAACCTGGAAATGAACAATATATATTATGAAATGAATTAATAAAAACAAACCTTTTTTACTGCTGGCTCCATGGCACAAATGCTAATCACTTGCTTTGTAATACAAACATTGAATTCACACTTGTAACATAAGTGATTGTTTGGTAGGTGGTAGGGTTTTTGAACCTACATAAAGCTTTACTAATTTAACATAAGAGCTAGAGTATTTTGTGAAATGATAAATAAAATGTTGTTGATTAATAATAAACACATTTCATTGACAATAAGAATTGTCTATAGTTATAGGTTAATACACTCCATAAGTCACTATTACCTATTTATGTAAAATAGACTCAAAATATCACTTTTGAAATTATTTAAAAACAGATACCTTTGCAATCATTTTAGCTAAATCTGCTGGTTTTCTAATCAACTCCTGCTCTGAGAACATAATATGATTCTCGACCTGAACCATATTGTCGAGGAGGATTTGTCTCCGCTTTTTTATTGGCAAATCCATGAGGATCTCTCCATTATAATACAAACAATCGAAAACATATAGACAGACTTGCGCATCTTTGAATGCAGACTGTTTATGTATACCTAATGTACCAAATGGCAGAGGTTTCCCTGTGTTTACATCGACCATCAATACTTCTGCATCTAATATTAAGTCAACACCTTTTGGAAATGCTTTTGGCAAATACTGTTTAAAATGATTAACTTTATGTGCCATAACTGGTTTGAGAGCTCTAGAAAAATATTTAAATTCATTGCCCTTTTTATGAACTTGAACTCTCTCACCATCATATTTTATTTCAGAGAACATACCATTTGGACACTTTTTCATAGCCATTTCTACAGATTTACATGCTTCAGCCAACATTGGTAGCACAGGTGTCATGAGCACGAGTTTTGCTTGCATGGACTTTTGAAATGAATCTTTATGTTTTATTTTATCAGTTTGTGATAATACTCTATCTAAGACCATTTCAAGATCTCTGGACATTTGAAACACTTCATATGCATCTGGATGGATACCTTCCAATATGTGTTTAGCTCCGGCATTTATTCTCAAATCGCCTTTAATTAAACGAATTACCATTTTCATATCATCTGCATCACATTTTCTGACAATTTTCTTAAAGTGATGTATTTGCTCATCTTCCCGTGTTAGCTTAGAGAGATCTTCTAGAAACTCGTCTACATCTTGTGATGTGAGTGTACTTTCACTTGCTGGATGTATAACTTTTGATTTCGAGAAAAAATACTGAATTGTATTTGCAACATCTCCTTGTTCTAGATGAGTAAGCATATCATCATGATCAGTTTGAAATATTTTTGAAAACAGCTTTACAAGCTGTTTACTTTTTAAATTGTAAACTCTTTTACATACTTGAGGTAACAACAATTTGCACAATAATCTTAGATTACCTTTAAAATAATCACCATCACAACCTCGCGTAAAAAAGTTGTTGACGACAGCAGTTTTCTCTGTGTATGCATCTATTTTCGATATTCGTTTGCACAAGTTTATAAATGTAGAAAACTTATTATCAATTACGTTATGATTATGGCCACTTTTATTAAATTCACTTTTAATTATTTCATTAGTATTTTTTACAGGTTGTGACTCATTTTTGATAATTTTCGCGACATATTTTCCGTTATTTTTTTCAACGAATAATTGTTCAGTCTCTTTAATTTTATTCAACACATACTCTTGATCCTCATTCGTCAAATTTTCCCAGTTTCCAATATCGTCAATAGAATCGATACGTTTTGTAGTTGGACGCTGCTTTAAAAGTATATTCATAAAACAGTCAATATGGTGCCATGACTTCATATGTTGATTTTCACCATAAGGACTAGGAACCATTTTCGCAATGCGTAATTCTCCATTTGGACAGTTTGTTTTACAGGCTTTGCATGAAGCTCGACTACCTTTAGCTCGGTCAATATAAAAAGGTGAAGTAAATTCATCCATTTCCAAACACAAATTTTAACACATGATAAATATAAAAATCAAAATATTACATAAAATCTTTTTATTATTACTAGTTTTGTTTTGGAATTCATGTCACTACATTTATAGCGTATTTGTCTATGATAATTTAATAATGTGTCACAGACTTGCTGTTACAAAAAACAAAATAATTTACATCTTTGAATACGTGTCTTTTACTCTCCATTAAATATTTATAAAATTTGTTAGTAACTAGATCAAATTTTCCATAATACAATAAGGTATTATCTATATTTATGAAAAATTTATGAAGAAAAATTATTTCTTTTCGTCTATTATGCATATAGCAGACGTATAAATATTTTTCTTTACTAAAGAAGGTCATGAAGTATTGACACATGCGCAATAACGTTCAAGTGTTGCGCATGTTCACATTCATATATCGACTAAAGTATAAACTTTCTTAGTGAATGCTATAGCTACTTTTTACCTCTACATTAATATAATTCATTTAACTTATGTAAACCTGTGTAGGGGAATGTAAGCCAATTATAAAATTTAAGGAAATTTACTTTCATTTAAAAGGACTATTATAGTATATTAAAAAACTTTACATACACTTTTTTTTAAATGTTGAGTAAATGTTAAAGTATTCTAAAATATTTAATCGTAACTGTGTGTTGTGGTTTACAGCCTCTTCTTGTCATCAAGAATTCAGCAGCGATGGTGCGAAACATGGAACTCTCACATCACCTCACTATCCGCTGGCGTATCCACCCAACACTCATTGTCACTATGAGTTCTTCGGAAGGGGAAAGGAGAGAGTTAGGTTGATTTTTCATGATTTTTACTTGCATAAGCCCGCAGATGGATCGCTCGAGTAAGTAACTTTATGTTTTTTAAAATAATCTTTTATTTACCTCAAAGCTCCTCCACGCTTATGACAATTAAAAAAACTAACATTATTAAAGTTTTTTCCCCTTTTACATTCTGGTTTTTCTTTAATTTTTTCTTAATTAAAAAAGTCTTTATCCTCATTTTTTCACTTTATATATCAACAAATATGGTTAAGCTTCTCATAATTAAAAATAAAAATATTATTAACTGATTAATAACAATGTTATATATTTTTATCTATTTTATTTTTTAGTTGTTCCAATGTGGATTCACTTCAGGCGTTCGTCAATGTAGACGGCCGGTTAGAGAAGGTAGAAGCATTTTGCGGAACTGATCTTCCTAAGCCAGTTATGTCTAATGGCCCTAAACTAATGTTGGAATTTCGAGGAACACATTCGTCGAGGCACTCAAGGGGTTTCAAAGTATCATATTCATTTGTTGAAAGTAAATATTACAATTTTAAATAAATATATGTAACAGAAAAAAAAACAGTGCTCTCATCACATGGGTCTGTTTGTATCATCATGAGTTCTATTTGTATCATATAACATTCAAATTTTACTGTTTATTTTTTAAAAGCTAGATTCTCACTGTCTACTATAACAGCTTAATTATGGGATCGGAATCTACTTGTCATTTTTTTTTTTAAATAAAGTATTTCTGATAATTTCTATATAAAGTTTGTATAAAATATTTTTTTTTACAAAAAGAAAATTATGTATATATATAAATATTAAAACTAGCATTTTCATGTAAATCGTAAGTAAAATTACCTTATCTAATTCAGTATCCAGTCCCTTTGATGTCTATAAAATTTATAAACGTTCGAGTGCTTTGTTGGCAACAAAGTAATTAGTTCGGAAATTAAACATGAATATTTAAACATCGAAGCGACTAACGTTTGAGCATATAATATGTAGCGTTTGCTTTAGTGTAGGTCGTGACTTTGATTGTCGCTTTAAATATCAAAATTGCTTACATGTCAAGGATTGTTACGATGTATTAAGTAATAAGTAAAAGCTATCAATTGACATTAGTTTATAAACTTTTGACCAATTGCTATTGTCTTTTTTTATGACTAAAAGAGAAAATACAAGTAAGAAAAAATCAAAAAAACTGTATTATATCTACAAAGTAGGTATACAGTATTTTATATATTCTCCAATTATTTTTGTATGAAATTCGGTATAGTTCTGGAGGATATTACTAATATATATGTTTTTGGTACTTAACCTACAAGATGAACTACGTATAACAACATTTTATTAGTTATTACTTTTCATTCTTCCTTGACTTTTATTTGTTGTTACTACCTGAAATCATCATGCTTTATTATAATGATGTATAAATATTTTGGACAGTATATTTTATTTGAACGATGTTTTCTCACAAATGCAAGATTTATCTTGGAATGAGACCATAAATAAAATGTTTAATAATCTTTTTAGTTCAAACATCACAATACTTATTCACAAACCAAATTTCAGATTTTGGTATAACTACGGGCAGGCAGTTGAAGGAGTTTCCGTGCGCTTTCGTATACAATAGCACTGAAAGCCACAACGGGAGTTTCGCCTCACCCAATTGGCCGGGGCCTTATCCACGCGACACTGAATGCACGTATTTCTTTCACGGCGGTCACACAGAGAAGGTTCACCTACATTTTACGCACTTTGGTGTCGAAGGAGTTTTACCGTAAGATTATATTTTTTAATGTATACAATATGTATTTGCATATTTTAAGGCCGACGCAATGTTAAAGTGAATTAGCTGATTAGTACAAAATTTGCCAACACTAGGATGAGATAGAATTTCGGTCTTCACCGTACATGGTGAAGTGTGCATGCCTAGAATGCTCTCGCTCTAATAATATAACTGTTATGACGGCAAATTGAAATTGAAGGTAGTATCTAGCAGGGTGGATTCTAAATAACCCATTAACTGTTTATGACGAATATACTCGTCTGTACGAAATGTAAATTTTTCGCATAATGTCGGTATACTGGACGTGAACATGAGAAAAATCGCATTCGTATTATTATTAAACGAATTAACTGTATTTTTTTTTTCTCTGAAAAAGGGCAAATACAGATCTTTTAAAAAATGTACATTTTACAATATTCGTTAGTCTGGCAACCTTATTTACTTTAACTTACAATACCTTGTATTAAGCTAAAATAATAAATTCAATAATATTTGCATATTATATGGCAAGGAAAAAACTAAAAAAAAAATTGAAAGAAAATTTTTCTTCATCTCCTGAATATTATTTCTATTAACTCTTATTTGATATATAAAAAAATTATTGAACTATATTCTGATGATTCATCAAATACGTCTCAACTTGGTCGTCTAGCTTCAAGCCTTTACGATTACTTGGAAAGCATTTTTCTGACTTAGTACTAAGTACAAAAGCAAAATCCTACACGCAGATGTTCATACTGTTCGAATAATAATATAATCACAGAGAAATTTTGGAGACTTAAATAATATTAGAAGAGAATCCAGATATTGGTGCCCAATATGCAAAGTAGAATTATGTGCTGCACCTTGCTTAAAAACTATCATTGCCCTTAATTAAAATTTTTAATTTTGTAACAGATTTCTTAAAATTCAGTTGGTCTTTTATTGCTTCTGTTTTCGTTTCTATAATGCCTTTATTTTATCTTTATGTAATATTTTTTTATCAATTAAATAAATTTTGTTTGTTAACAACAAATAAAAATATATATATTATTTTTTAAAAAAATCTCTGTGCTACTAGGCAAACGGTAAACCACTGTGTCGCGGAGGCAGAGAAATATTGATATTTAATTTTATGACTTTATTTTATTTACAGGAATATTATAAATTAATAACATAATACAATATGTGTTTTTATGATTACAGATGTGAAGCCATATCGGGTAGCGATTACGTAGAATTTTCTAACTACATGACTGAGGACAGTCGATTCGGGAGGTACTGCGGTCAGATGAAGGAGTTCCACGTCGAGTCAGACAGGAACTTCTTCAAAGTGACATTCCGCTCGAACGACAGACTGGATGGTACCGGTTTTAAAGCGATGTACCAATTTCTAGAAGTAACGGACGAGTATCGAGCTCCACTGCACGACAAAGCTTCGACTGATGCGAGTGCGTCTAGTTTTAAATTTATACGTTGAAATGAAAAGCATTTGCGTGTGTTTGTTTTATCAATCATGGACTAACACTTGACCCCGATTTCACCTGATGTTAAGTGACAATGAGGCCATAGATGATGAAGCCTGTTCGCCCAGAATATTTTTGGCCCTCGCATATATGACTGCCGGAACACAGCTTGCTATTATGACGGCGTGATATCAAGGATGGTATCTAGCGGGCCAGGTTTGAAAAACCCTACCATCAATCAGACTGCGCCACTCCTGTAGCCCGGTAGGTGATATTGGAACCTCCGCGATACAAGCCAAGCGGGTAAACCCCTGCTCCACGAAAGTATTCAATAATGTATAAAATATGTAAATATGTTCATGGTGCAGCGGCTAACCCTTTAACTTGTAACATGGAAGTAAACGAACGAAACTCAGCAATTTTTTATCGCTGTAGTGTAAAAACGTAAAGGGTGATAGCTAAAAGAAACCGTGTCAGTGTCCAAATTCAACTTACATGAGTTGATCCCAGACTATGTAAGTGCTTGAATACGGATTGTAGTCGTACTTTTTTTACGTATCCCTTATATTCTCAAACTTCAGCCATGATAACATTGCAGTGGCCCAAAAGATTTGAAAGCCAGAGTATTTAGACGAAGTATGCTATACCATTGATGGACTCATTTTCACTCGCCATCATGTGAAATAGAGACTGTTGGGTTTTTCGAATCGGAACATTGAAATGTTGGTACAAACTTTATATATAACATACTACGAGTGATTATTTAAATAATAAAAACCAAGAAAGGATCTCTTGCTCGCTAAAAGCGGACCAATTCGGGTTATACAAATTACGGAACTACATATTTGTTTTTAATTTTAAAAAGTGATAACTTAAATAGTGCCATCTGTTGATACAACTCTTAACTATTACAATTATTTACTGTCATTATCGTTAGAAGTTTGTTGTTAAATTCTGCCAACAGATGACGCTATAATATTATTTTAAATTTATTTCAGCACAAAAATCTCTTTTCAATACTAAAACAAATAAAAACTTCCGTTTTCAGCTATACTTGGGGGCCTGATACTGACCGCCGCCATTACGACGCAACTACATTGTTTATATCATTAAATAAAGTGATATTAGAATAATTACTACTATTAGTCTATTAATCCTGTACATTTTGTACCATAGTAAGTGCCGTAATCTTGTAATTTTAATGTAGAAATGCAGTATTTTCTATGAAATTATTTAAGTTCTCCTCTAATACCAACTAAAGCAATAATACACAATAAAGTTATATTCACGTGGGCACGTCGTATTATAAATAAATAAATTAATAATAATTAAAAGCTTGTTTTATTTTATTTTTAAAATAAATTCCATTTATTTTAATATTGATTGTTTACTTACCATAAATAACAATTTGTTTCATATTACTCATAATATTAGGTATAATAAATTTCTGATATATAAAATTGGCTAATAAAAACATTTTTTTTCTGTTTGTCTTAGTTGTCCCGAATATACTAATATTACTTTTTAGAAGGTTGGCATAGACTATAAATATTAAGCCAAGAACTGTACGAGCTGTACAAATATTTTTAACTTAGGTGCACCGAACTAGTGCAGAATAATGATACTCGTTATACACAATAAATACGTAATGAGGCAAATAATATTATAATTGGTAACAAAAGCTTATGCAATGGTATTACAAATTATCTGTGAAAAAAAGCTAATTAAATATAAAACAAAGACAGAGTTGTTATAGTTTTTTCAAAGACATACACACTTACTCAAAAAAAGTACCTGTGTATAGAGATATTTTACAATATATTGCTGCCTGTTTGTTAATATATTTTTAAACACTTGGATAAGCATCTACATCAGAAACTGATTACTACTAACCAGTAAGTGAGAATGTGGCCATATATTTTAAAGCGTGTTAGTTTTTAATACTTCTGGCTTTCATATACTCATATAGAACTGCCGGATCAAAGCTGTGCTGTTATAGCGAAAGATTGACATTGTGGGTGATGGCTAGCTAGGCGGATTTGAAAAACCCTATCACTATCCATATAATAGTCAGCATAGACAGAAAATTAAACTTATAATGTTCATAATCCAAATTCATATCTATACTTGGGCCAAAATAGAAATGGAATTTAGGTAAAACAAGTCATAACAGAGTTAACACTCTTCTATTACAAACCAAAAATTTAAATTTGTCTTTTTAACACTTTTTTAAATTATATATAAATATTAATATTCCATATTATTAATAACTTTTATGGCGAATAGTAACTAACAAATATTGAATTTAATTGAAAATCATAAAAAACATTTACAAAGTTTTTAAATCAAAATGTCAAAGTTTACGTCAGTTGAAACTTTGGAAATATTTACTTACAGTATCTTTAAAAAGCTAATACTGGTAGTAATGGTTATGTGGTCCTTTATAATATTAAAAAGTATGTATTATATTTTTTTGTAATAGCTTCAAAATTTTAAAATGCTTTTAAATCTGTCTCTCAGTGGTTAGTGCATAAGACCCTTTCCTACAAATATTACTTTGAATTACATAAATTTGAAATAATTAGGATTTATAACAGTAAAGACATATCTCACCGAAGAATTTCAATTAGTCGTAGGCAGTAAATGCATAATTCTTAAAGACATTTTCTTCCTGTCCCGTACCCAGTTAAACTTTACTGCGTTGCGTCACCTGTGAAACGAATGTTGCACACTCGCCTCATTGGCTGTTTGCAGTTGTTCGTCGTGCGCGGACAGGTGTGGCGGCGCTACTCATGTCTCTGTCCCGTTCTTTCTCCCCACTCACCATCTCAGTCGCGTAAGTCTCGTGTGACGTCAGTGTAGGCCCGTTCGCCGATCTATTAACAGTTTGTAAGTGGTCAGTATTCTAATAAAATAAACGCGCGAACTTTTCACGATAACAGTTCGTTGGTAATTCGAATCGCGTATTAAAATTTTGTGTTTTATCTGTGCGGACGTTGTTTACGTTGGAAACTCGTGGAAAAATCGTGGTTTAGTACTGTGTTTAGTGGTCACAGGTGTCGCATTCCGACTCGGACGCCGTAAAGCCTCTGTGTACCCTACACAGTGAGCAGGTGAACTGTTTAAAGGATCTATTTACTAATGTGAGTTTTTTATTTATATTGATATTTTTTTCATATACTAGTTAATATCACACGCAATCAATTTAACTAAAGTTTCTTCATTACTTTAAACGTGATTAGTGTAACACTAATAAATATTTTACAATCATAATTAGTAGCTTAGTATTGCAACATATCATTAGGATATAATTGCAAAAGGCATAAGTTAATTTGACATAGTGTAGTTCTGGGAAACTTAATAAAATTTTATTTGAATAGATAACGTTAATTAAATCGTTACAGTCGTATGCGTCTGACACCGTTTATATTAATACCAAGCTCTTGGAAATAAAAATATCACTTTTGGCATTTACCATTTAGAGGTATTGTCTGCGTTAACAACTATTATTTTAAAATATGTGCACATCGTGAATAATTAAAGGTTACCTTCCTATGCTAGTATGAAAACCTGTTAGTTGTTTGACACACGTGCAAACAAATGTATATTAAATTAATAAGTAAAGTAAGATACACATAAATGTTCACTGTTACTTAATATACTTAATTGTAGGTTTTGGTATGGATACACAGTGCAGGACAATATTTATGCGATTTTCAAATAAATTAAATGTCTCGAATAAGATATCGAACATCCGTATTCATCTGAAAATATTATTATCTGATCCAATGTGTGGCCGAGTATTGTAAAAGAACACAATTATATCAATTAAAGAATTATTTATTAAGTCCAGCTGAAAGCGCAATGTGGTATACACGATTCAGAGTAGCCTAATATTGGATCAATAGCGAGATATTGCTATGGACAGTGCTTGTGAACATCTTGTTTACTTTGACTTTTCATGAAATTTAAAAACTACGAAGATGATGATTTATTTAACAAGTTGATTTGTTATAGTATTTTATCCGATAACGGGATAACACTTCATTTCAAGTAATGTTAAGTGACCTTGAGAGAGATAATATTGCACTTCGTCGCTAATAACAAAATATTTTCAGTTCTGTCCTCGAGGTTTACTTTGTAACTTGGAGTTCCCGGGTTCGATTCCGAAGCCACAGGTGTAAAAAAGTGTGTGGTGGCAGTGTTTTTTAACCTGCCTTGTTAGTTACCACTCTCGGGATCATTCTGGCGCCATAACAGCATTTCTGTATTGAAAACATATTCTGCCAAAAGTATTCTGGGCGAACAAGCCTCATCATCTACGGCCTCATTGTCACTTAATCTCAGGTGAAACCGATCTCAAGTGTTAAGCCATAAACAATAAAAAAATAATCATGGAATATGTTAATTCGTACGTGAATAAAATATTATAATAAAAATTTACCTATTGAACAATCATACTTTTTAAAGAATTTTTAAGAAAATTTTAAGTCTTTGTTGGCAAGCATAAACTATAAAAGTGCTGTTTATTACCAAATATTAACTGCCTCCGTGACGCAGTAGTTTACTGCTTGCCCTGTAACAAGGAGATTCCCGGTTCCGTGGTTTGATTCCAAGGTTTATCTATAAACTACTAAAATTTGGACAATAGCAGGATTTTTCGAACCCATTTAGTTAGCTACCATCTCCAAAGTCAATCTGCCGCCAAAACAAAACTAATATTTTTAGGCAGTCATATGTATATCAGGGACAATATTCTAGGCGATCAAGCTTAACCATCTTTGGGGTGTCTGTCACTCAACACCAAAGAAATATACCATTACTCATTAAAACAGACATTTCAATTAGTTTTGATCGGAAATGCGCCTAAAATCAGACCTAATTTTTTATAGGTGATATATTGAAATCAATTCGATTAAACTTAAGGCCTTACTTGTTTGTATTTTTTAATTTACAAGCAAAAGAGCGGAAAGTGTCACATTGCTTACTTTTGTTTCTTCTTTTACCACACACCCAGTATTGTAAGCACTAACACTAAAAAGTTTAATATCAGAATGACGAAAATATAGTTTTAATCTTGTCTTTGACGTGGGTTAGTGATTAAAATACTTAACATGGCGCCTACAATTGTCACCGACGCTACCCAAGACGAGTAATTAGTTTGTAATATCTATATAAATTAAACGAAATTGCAGTATTTTTTACCATCCATCCCAGCTAACATGAGTACTTGCAGATAAAATATAATTGCCAAGTGGCCAGTAATAATAGCGAAAATTACTTTTTTTATACGCTTTTTAAATTAATTCGAGAATCATGACTTGTAATTTTAAGACTCCAAATTATTATTTAAAAAAAATGATATTTGAGGAGAATATCGCTTGCGAGTAAAATCGATTAGTTGCGGCGGTTCAAGCGCGAATCCATCGAAATACTTTGACATTGTACTTGTCTTGTTTGTCGATTATGTTTCTTGCAAAATACAGTCTGATCTCACTTTTCAAGGTTTTATGTATATTGAATCAGCTTGTTTGTAGGTCTTTACGTGTGTCACGATACTTTTGCAACTTAATTATTCCATATTTTCTAAAACAATATCGTATTTTTGTATTCTATGAATTTTAATTTGTGATTTTCAATATTTCTATTCAATGACGATTATTTTCATATAGGTATAAGGTCGCATTATCATCTGTGACAATTTTTGTAATTGTTCTAAAAATCTATAAATTTCTTTGAATTAAATTACTTTTTCCATATTTATCTGGTTTAATATTTTTTTTGTTAGGAAATATATTAGTTTTAATAAAATTTAGTTTTCAATACGAACGATATTCCAAATTCTCAGACGCTTCACTCTCGTGTCAAGATAATCAACATCATGTTAGGGTAATATATTTCACATTACGTCCTTACTCGCCATATCGACCGCATTAGCAAAGCAATTTTATTTTCAAGTTAATAATAAATGACGATGGGTTCAAAATATGTTTATTTACATAAAAACATTTTCAGTTGAAATGCTGTACTGAGATTTGGTTTAAGAGAAGACAAATATTTGACGTCGCGGTGCCGAACGCATACATCTGAAGATGCCACGTGTTGTGGCTAAACACGTTAGTTAAATTATAATTTGCTCAAAATATTTACGATTAAAAAGTGGAAATTAGCAAATTACTCTTAATTTAGTGTATTATGGTGTTATGCTGTTCAGCAAAATAACGCTATGAGCAATGAAATAGAAAAGAAATAACAACGAATAATAAAAGTTTTAATTTGTGTCATAGTAAAGACGACCGCACAAAGATATGAGGCGTTTTAGATGTCATTTGTGTTTAAAGTTGTAATAACATAGCTGTTGCATGTGATTTATGATTTTTTTAACCTGTTTACTATGTCAGACTGGTATGCACCGATTTTACCGTACGACAAGAATTGAGTAATGATGTGTGACCTTTGTGTAACCTAAAAACTGCACTTCAATACGTTAAAACGACATTAGTTATCCAATGGAGTCAATATTTTGCAATGAAGACTAAGTTATTGTTTATATCTGTAAACCGAATTAGTATGAATATTAATCAGTATCAGAAAACCAATCCATATCTAGTGTCTATAGGCGTTCACGGTATCCAAAGGCTTAAAGAAATGCTTGTAATAAAAATTTGTATCAAAACATAAAATAAATCACACATTGCTTATTACGTACGGAAAGGGTGGCTAGCCGTGTGAATAACCACCATCGTAGATGTTGTCTATGGCGTGCTCTGCTTATAAATATTATTTATAGAATCTTATTTTAAATAAAGGTAGAACTATAGATATATTATTTGTATAACGCGAATATCGCGAGCACTGCGAACGATAAATTACAAATCGGCTTTATTTTCATAAAAATTAATAAAAATGTTCTCGTAAATACGTAAATAAACAATAATATTATTTTCTACAAGTATATTTTTAAAATAAAATTTAGAACCTCTGTATACACCGAAACATGTTGTTGCTATATTTAATTTTTTTTTAATAGTTTACTTATTATATGCATGTAGATTGACGATAACCTTAAATGCACAAAATAATTTCCGATTCCAATCTAAGACTAATTTAGCCTCATACGGAATGTAAAGGCCTTTTGAAAGTGCTTCGTAGGGTTCTATTTATCTAATGTGACGTGTCAGACAATTGACCGGTCGAGACAGAATGGACGCATGATATGAACGTGTGCAGTGGTTTTGTATGGGGGCCACGATGACAAATTGGATGATTATTACTAAATCACGACTTCTGTCTACGAGGCACATTGTGGTTTCGTAATTTGTACTCAAAATAAAGACGTGGTCATATAAAGTATATTGAACGAAATATTATTACGCATTGTCTTATCGAATTTATGTGTTATACTTAATTCCGTATATAAGTTTTCTAGAAATAATAATCTTTTAACAGACTTCAATTAGTGATAAATATCTAATTAAATATTTAAGTAATTACTGTCAGAAACTAGAAAAAATTTATACACGTAATGTTCGTTCAAACGGATTTTAATCGTCTTACTTTAGAACGTATTTGAATGAAAGGAGGGGTGCTTCACACAGAAAAAATAAACTAGATCGAAATTGGTCAATGCGTTAATAATTAACTAGATATCTATAAAAGAGGTTTCTAGATAAAAACCCGTTTATTTCTCAAAAAAAAAAATCAGTTCGTGCCCACATAGTGTTAAGTTATAGACTTGGGTGTAAGGCTAAAATAGTTTAACAAATATTCACAGCGTGATATTCGTCCATGCGATCACATTTACGACATGCACTAAAGCGTAGTCAGATACCAAACAGTGGCTGTTTAATTCCATCTGATAGAATTACCAATTCAAAATTACATTAAAGTGAACAGTGGTGCGCTTTTGAATTTAAACTTGGCACGACTTCTAAGCATCGCGTTCGCTATATTTGCTTAGAGTTCAGCGCGCGAAACTGGATTCCCCACAAGCCACGGAGATTATTACATTTAGCTCCGTTGTCAGTATAACAATGTGCTCTTTTTAAATGTTTATAAAATTTAAATAATCGAAAATTCCTGTATACTGTAACATTTAACCTTACAATTTCATCTATGAATATTTATATGAAACCTCTTTTTGTGAACGATTTCCGAAGAAAAAAGATGTAGTTCGATTTCACTGAAAATAATTTAAAACTTTAGTTCTTAGGTTTAACTTATGGATATAAATAATTAACAACGAAATTATGATTATAAATAAAGAACAATGCTTCTACAGTCATTTCCAAATATTATTTGTTTATGAATCCTTTTCTAACAAGAAAGGTTACTTTTTTAACATCCTGATTATTTTAATTCAAAGGTCTACAAAGATTTGTGCATTAAGGTAAACACGACAACGCAAATGCAGCATACTTCGGTAAATTATCTATTGTGAGTGGTGTTTGATTTTAAAGGGTAGTACATCAGGTCTGTTTGTCGTGCTTATCCGTGTTATAACTTGCGTGTTCTCGTGACTACCTCAAATATTGTATTAAAGACTGGCCACTGGTATAGCCTTAAAATCGTCGGATGAATGTATAGATCTGGGATAAATTATTTTCGACTTATAGGGCAATAATAGGAATACTTTAAGTAGGTGGCTGTAGCGAATGTCAGTTATGAAACGATCGTTTATCTTCAAGCATAAATATTGTCTTCTATTATTCATTGATAAACAATATCATACTTTATTTCTTTCACTGTAGAGTTTAATATTCCATATTTCAATGGAGAATATAAATGTCATTAAAAATATGACGTGAAAAGTTTTACTTTTTAAAAGTTATTGATTGAAAGGTGGTTTTGATGTTAATATGATAGTGGTTAATTAAATTATAATATTAATTTGGCACTTGATACATAAATAAGATTTGTATTTGTAACTTTTGTAATTTTAAATCAATAAAATTATAATAACCTACTTAATATCTTGTAAAACGCAAATGTTTCCAAAATTGTAATAAATCTTAGCCCCATCATAATAGATAATTTAATTAAATGATGTAATAATCAATTTTAATATATGATTTTTTAAAAAGGCGTTTCATTTGATAAAATGGTCCACCATCACATGTTTTAACACATGTTATTAAAGTTCATATTAACTTGATTAGGATGGAATGCAACCCGAGATAGTTGTCGGCCTCAGCACTTTGCGAGGACATGACGTGTTGTGGACACACTTTTACTTCGAGGCTTTGTTTGATATGCGATATCAGTCAGTGTCTGCTGTAAATTATGTGTTATATTATTTTATACATTTTCTGGAACAATAAATTTGCTGGTTCTTATAACTATTATTATACACTCTTTCGTTTGAATTGATGATAATATAAAATAATATTGCAAACATTATGATATTTTTTTATTAATTGAGGAAAGTTTTTGGATACTATTTTTATTCTGTTTTGAGTATGGTTTTTTTTATTATACAGTTTATTATTATGAGAACTTCTAAAATGTGATTTTCAGATATTTCTAAGAGTTAATGAGATTTCTATTCACGTCGGAGTAACTAGTGTACTGGTGGAAGTATTTATGTAAATAATTCCAATATATTGAACAATAGAATAGTTTAATAGGTATAACTCAATCAAAAGTAGTCAGAAAAATATTTATACGTCATCTATCAACAATTTTTATATATCTATTAATAATTTTTATATTGACAGTTTCCTCTTTCTCGAGTTCCCTACTTAAAGGGTGGCAAAGGGAACTCCAATACTGAGACTTCGTCCGTCCGTCTGTCTGCCCATCTGTGAGCGAGCTCTATCTCATAAACCGTAACAGGTAGAGAGTTTTCACAGGAACAAATACAAGAAACATTTTATAGGTGTTTATGGTACGGAACCCTTCGACGTAAGATTCTCACTCGTTTAATTACCGGGTGGATAGGTAAATATTTGTTAATTTAGTGTTTATATCTTTAAGTTTTTTTTTATTGATTCGTAACGTATGGTATTTGATGACGCACATTCTATATGAATCTGTTACATGAGAACGCGGTCATCAACGTGGTTGATGCTAAAATGTTATTGCGGGAAAGAATTTTTTTTAGTATAGTTTTGTTTTATGAAACGTATTTTGATTAGAAATGCCTTATTACTCCGTTGAAGATTATTTTAATGACAAACATTCACAGATATATGATTCGTTTCAATTCAATAAAAAGAAAATTGTAATTCTGCAATGATGTTTATAAGAGTGCCCCTGAGTTTCTTGTCTGGTACTTCTCAGGATAATCTATTCCTTGGAACCGGCGTTAGAATCATTGTGACCATCCAAAAGCACCAGTGAAGGAATTATTCAGTTAAGTATATTTTCTATTTTTCCACTGAGAGAGGTTTTAAAGAAATATAGGTAGCAGTTGTATGCCTTGCAGATGTTGCTAGGGTATTAATTAACTGATCTCTCAACAGCAGCGATGTAATCTGTCTCTGGAAATACGGACGAGATTTTGTAACTACAAAATGGCGTTATTATATGGCTAATGAAATTGGTTAAAATAAATTGTTGTAAAGTTAGTACACTGTAACATCCCATCTTGCCTAACAAGTTATGTAGGAAATTGTTAATGAAATATGTAAATTTATGCTAATTGATACGTAACGGTAAGTTTCAATAGATTGTATGAGGATAATGAACAGTGCTTGTGTGACGGATACGTTTCGATAGTAATTGTATATTAATAGAGGGAATATGATAGCATCGTAACATAATCGCTACATTTGAACTTGGAAGACGTGACCTACTTAATGCAAACATATATTATTTATTTGTGTTTAATTGTAACTAATTATTTTTTTCTTCGTTATGGCCTATGAGACTTTAAACAATGACGCCTTATATGGTGAAGCGTGTTCGCCCAGAATACTTCTGGTTTTTACAAGTATGTTTGCCGCAATACAGCAATACCGTTAT
Source organism: Pharmacophagus antenor (assembly GCA_018245475.1). Classification (NCBI taxonomy): domain Eukaryota; kingdom Metazoa; phylum Arthropoda; class Insecta; order Lepidoptera; family Papilionidae; genus Pharmacophagus; species Pharmacophagus antenor. The sequence continues at coordinate 21,718 of DWQX01000048.1, forward strand.
GGCGACAGATTCGAAAAAGCTTATAACCATTCAGAATCCCCTACACCTATGGCACGGCAATCGAATTCGGTACTTCTGTGTGAGACAGCAAGCGGTAAACCACTGCGCCACCGAGGCAGTCATTTCAAACACCATAATGATCACACGATTACTACTAAATCACCAATTTGTTCTATCCGCAATTATCATATTAGATAAATGGACAATTAAATGTTTATAATTAATGACAAAAAAGTTATTTATAAATACTTTACAAAAAAAATGTCGTGAAGAGAATACTTTTATGTGTCTATTTTCAAAGTGCAGATTTGTTAAATAAACAGATTATATAACTTAGTTTTTATTAATAGTATAAAAACTTGGTTGAATGTGATAGTAAAATTTTTGTCATTGTCAGAAAATGCGGGGAGCTAAAAAATATACCACGCCCAAAAGCGAATTTCTATTTTCAATCTCTTTGTAACGTTGTCACGAATATTTATTTTGTACACAGGAGTTACTTTTGTTGAATTTTTGATCTATGAAGCCCGTAGTATTCTTGTAGCTTATTATGTAATAAGTGAAAGGTAAAGATTTAAGTAATGACATTTGTTGTTAATCTTCTTGATTAACTTTTTCAATCTATACAGTTCATCTTGGAGCCAGAAATACTATGCCGAAACTCAAGTTTTTTTTTAATTGGGACTTTTTTTCATCTCTATATAGCTCCGAGGCGTTTCTTGAATTATTTTATATTATTTTAATTTTCTTCATGTTGTAGGGTAAAAGGGTCTTAACCCTTTGTGCGCTGAATTGCCTTACACTAAGGGTCCGCCTTACAAGAAAACCTAATATGAGCTGTGTGCTTTTCATGGAATAGCACAGTTTGTGCAGACCTTACTTTCAAAACAAATTAAATTGATTGTACCGATTAAAAAAAACTCATAATATATTGATTAACATTGAAACTGAATTATACTTTGTAGTGACCTAAGTAGTCTTAATAATAAATCATTTCCCATGTTTTTTTTTTTATTTATCTTTATACTCTGCTCGTTATTAAAAGTATTTAAAACACATGACGGCGATAGTTGCTACAATGTAATGCTTAATTGTTAAAAGCTTGTTTTTACGTTTAGTCTTACCCGCCCATAAACGTCGAGAATTGCACGCCTTCATAACTAAGTTTTTGTAAAGTTGTCTGAGGATTGTTCGCGACTTAGGTCACACAAAAACGTTTAGACACACGCCGCACTAACAATGTCGATCGGAAACCACGATTATAGACGCCACGTAATTGTGTTTTATTGCTTTGCGTTTTAACTTCGTTGTACATTGTGACTTTATTATGTTTCTTTTACGTTTACAGCCGGTCTAAGTGTGGGAAAGCATACGCTTATTAACGGCTTTATGTAAAACTGTTAATGTGTAAACAATAGCCCTGCATTGTTCATGAATTACATTTATATATTTAAAATAATAATAATATTTTTATTTAAGACAATAATAACAGTTTAGAATTTTACGCGGCTCCTGACTCCCGAATTAGAGTAGAACAACTGTATTTTGGGAATCAGATAAATACTTGGAGGAATTATTTATTGTTTTGAATTAAATTTACGATTCTATGTTCACATACAAAATTATTGCTTATAATTTAATGAATCAAGCGTTACTTGCGGAACTCTACGTCTAAATAAAATAATTTGCTAGTTTCTCCTTATTTTAAACGGAAATACTATTACTAAACTATTATTAAAATACAATCTACTATTATTAAAATACAATCTCGCGATCTTTATTTTATTCTTTTTTTATAATAGGTTAGCTTACACCATATGTCGCCATAAAATATAAAATAAAATTGTATAGTAATTATTACTTTATATAATTTTTACTTCTTTTTTTCTTTTCTATATATAATTATTACTGTATTTAATTTTATATAATTGATTACTTTGTGCTCAAATACTCCGGTTCATGAAATATGAAGATCAGTGATGAATGGTATTGAAATTGATATGTGTACATATCGTGTTAGATGAGTTACTACAAAGGCAAAAGAATGATATATAAATTCTTTACAACAAAAACATGTATTTACTCATTTCTAAAATTATCAGTTTAATGGTTTCGGGGTTTAACGATTGAAAACCATTTAACTTCTATAATTATATTTATATAATTTTGCTGATTTGTTATGTTAACTACACTTAACCAATTAAGTCCGTGGGACGTGTATACACGTCAATCTGAATCTGTACTGCGAAACAGATGATGCTTATATTAAGGATGTAAAATAACAAAAAAAAGAAACAAAAAAACACAACGACATTAATTATAAAAAGAATTTTTTTCTGTTATCAGCGTGTAAACTTTTCATTTCCTTGTTTTGATTCTCCATTCTATGATGTTTTAAAACTAAATTACACCATTACTAGGTTAATTTTATGGTTATCAAACGTGTACTCGGCCATACGTTAAAGTAACTTATCACTGTCTAATGCGACGTATGAAATCAATCAATAATCCACCGTAAAATAGACATCAACGAGCCATCAGTTACAGTATCACTTTTATTTTGTGATCTGTAATTGTTTGACTATATGTTGATGACTAGATGTTCTATATCAATATTTGTGTGGTTAAGTATTTACAAATGTAAAACAGTAAGATTTATCCAAAGTAATTACCTCGCACGAATAATTGTAATTAATATTTTTATGTAATTAAGTACGAGAAAATAAAAAAAATCTAATTTTCTGCCATTTGTCGGATTAACGGAACATCTCAATAGTGTATAAATTTATAAAGCAATCGAGTACGACGTTGGAACCAATTAATAGCCGCTGTCGTAAAATCGCTTCCATTTTACAGCTCATTGGTCGGGAACGTGGCTTTGACATGGTGAGCAGATCCGATAATGAAATGAAATGAAATTTCACGTAAAACAAAAACTCATTTTGAGTATCTCGAAGCCATTGCCTGGGACAAGATATTATCAACGATTCCGTCGCAAGTGGGGAGCGAAGGGGGGGGGGGGTGTTAAGATTTATGAAGTAGCAACTACGTCAATGATTTTTATAAAGTTTTAATCGAATTTGCACAACTTTCTCCAGAACTACTAGACTTAATTTTTTTTGGTTTTTGTTTCGAGCCCGTAGTAATTTGTTGATTGACTGTATTCTTATATTTCCTATTTAACAAAAAAAGTTAACTGCTCTGTTACGAGAAACATAAAAGAAATCAAACGTACATTAGTAAATAGCACTTTTTGTGTTGTTCCGTCAAAATGACTGGTCCCGCAAACTTATGAGAAAGCTGATGTATTTATAAAATATTATGGTTCACAAATCAAGATTTTTTGTCGCATATTACCGATTTATTTTCTAATACTTGATTTAAACACGTACCAATGTACAATGTACGCTTAGTTAAATTACAACGTGAGAATATTTACTTAGATGATAAAGATACAAAACTGTATCGTGGTATGCTTAACGAATATACTTGAACAGGAACACGCATTATCTTATCGTCACGTTCTACGGAAATCACTTTATTTCTCTGTACTACCCTGTGTAATATCTTTATTGGATGTAAAACAAAACTTTGTCGGTTAAACGGTGGAGTTATCTCTTAGTTGCCTTTTTATTACGGTTCCGTACATGTTGGTTGATAAAAGGAACCCTATTACGAAGCCTTTGCTGTCTATCTATTTGCTCGTCTCTCAGCGGGCTTGTAGAAAGTTGACATTTTCACAGAATATTTATTTCTATTGTCGCTAAGACACCAAATTATTAATATAAATTAACACTTAAAAGATACGTGATTATATTAGTGTTTATGGTAAGGAACCCTCCGCGGTGCGAATACAGCTTGCACTTAAGCATTTATTTATTAGTGATGTGAATTTTCCGTAATTATTTTTACCAAAAATTCCAATCGAGGATAAAAAGCAAATGAAAAGACGTACACAGGAATTCGATACGTACAGGTTTTTATTTATTTCTATTCTAATGTTACATTTTTTTAATTTTTACCAGGGACTAGCTTTAACATATATTAACTTAACGAAAATACGATGCATTAACCGACTCATCGTGAAAAATCTTGGTCGCAAGATAAGCCATGAGTTAAAAATCTCCTTCTTGTCTTGGATAATAAACAAAAATAAATATACAAAAATTCTATGTTACGTTTTTTTTACATCGTTTTAATTGAACTTTTCATGTATTGAACAATGTATACATATATATAAGTTGTGCGAACTGTACAAAGTTTTAGTTAGTAGGCCTTAATTGAAATAATAAAAAAAATCTTTTTCCGTGTCCTTTCCTGACCACAGACTCCTGCGGTTCTTTTCAATGCGATTACGCACCGTGTCGGGCCTGTGTCCCCCTTTAAGTCGTCACACCTCATCCCCTCCACGCCGGAGCTAATCGCCATTTGTTTGTTGAACGTGCGACAAAAACAACATGTACAGGCAATAGGCTTCGGACGCTCGTATTTTATTTCTACCCCATTATGTTTTTTCAACGCGGCGTCATGGTATTGCAGCTATGAAATGAGAGACACGATGTCCGGAGGAAGTCAATCTATTTTCCGTCAGTGCTCTGTGCATTTATAATTTGACGGCATTTACAGCTTCGTTGAACTTCGGGCTCGCTAATTTGAAATTTAGGTGTTAACATACAGAAGTTGCTGATTTCAATGAGATTGTCAATAGTGCAGATATTATCCAAGTATAATTATAGTCAAAACACGATGGAATTTAAATTTCACAATGTTAGTAATTAAATAAAACCATTTTATTTAAATTAGATTACGTAATTGATTGTCATTACTATAACAGTTTTTATGTTAAATAAGGTTTTGTCAGACAATATTACTGAAAGAGAAAGAAACATTTGTACCCGACCGAAATCCTTGTGTGAATCCACCAAGCAATTATTATTTATGATCTTTATTTTTTCCACTCAAATCCTACGGATGAATAGATATTGATGATTATACAAAAATTGTGATATTCTCTTGTATTCAAAAGTTATGCTATTAACGAGTTGTGCGGGCATTTAAATGCAAATTTGTATTTTTTTTATTATTCTGTATCTTCTATATCTAAAGATGTCGCAGAAAACATTAAGATATTTAATGTCAAATGATGTTGTGGCGTCCGTGTTACAGCGAACTTATTCAATAGCCATTATAACATGTCCGAAGTGATTCAAAGCAATTAGCTTGATTGCGTTTTCACCGATGCTAGTCGTTCAAGCATAATTTGCATGAGTAAATTACACATAGAATGTTCGAGAACACCTGCGTAAGCGACGCTTCACGAATACGCATATATTATAATTTTAGTTATTACTAAAACTCGAATTATATGTATCTTATTATATTTAAAATAATGTTCTATCCTTAGTGCTTGCTTTGTTGTTCAACTTTGTAAATAGTTTTTTTTTATCTATTAACAATTTTCATTCTTTTTAAGTTTTAATCTAAATCAAACTTCGAAAGAAATCTCATTTTTAACTATATATTACAGTATCTACTTAAGAATGTATAGGTATTATAAACTTTATACCTACAGAAATAATGTAAAGAGCGACATACTATAGTAAACGTTTAGATTGTATTGAATTAAAGGGCAATGAGGTCATAGTCGTGCAAATCATGATCTAGTAAGCTATCCAGCTGGTAAATATTCAGGAGGTGACATCATATTTAGCTTTAGATGCTTTCACGTCCCGCCACGCCTTTTTCGTAGGCGATGTTAAGTTTAATTCCAAAATAATTGTTAAGATCCCTATCATTACGACTCGGTCGCTACGGATGGCTGCCGGCAATGGACCGGAGCTTTTTTTTCATCAGAAAGACAGCTTGTGGTACTTAAGCGTGGGAAATTTGAGTTATTTTTTCCTGTCTCCTTCTTTTGTAACTTAATGTCTTCATCTCTTAATTTTATTTCAACGTAATTTAGATTTCTCGTCCAACCTAAGTTTATATCTCGATTATTTTTAATATTATAAATTTAATCAATTTGTTTGTCAATTACTTAAATGGAATTAATTATTTCATCTTGATAATAAGTGAATTTATGTCATCGTGGGAACAATATCTATAATTTGATTCCCATAAGTAGACGTAAAAAATCTAAATATATTTAATTTGTTAAATGTTTTTCTTTAAATAAGTTTAGTAAACGGAACTTATTTATTGTTAAATCGCATGCGTCATTTGTACCGGACACGGGTTGGACTGGTGTCTTATAATTTGTTACTGATTCAAAGTACCGATGAAGCATTTGACTTTTTGCATCATTTTTACCTCATCCTGTGCGGCCACAATCTCGGATTTCGATCATTAGGACTTATTTTTATTTTGTTTAGGAAAAATAAACTTTATAGCTGCTAGTTTTTGTTCATCTGATACCTTTAAAACGATTTTTGCTTGTGTGTTTGATTTATGTTATAAATTTTTAAACACTTAACAGTATAAAAACCCTGTTTCATTAGAAATCGAAACTGATGTTCTGTTGAAAACTTGTTACATGTGACCCAGATATTATACATCAATAACATTACTACTAATTGAAGTATTAAATTGTCTTATATATATTTTATCCTTAACAATGAAGACAAAACTATTACATAGTTAAAAGATAGTTCTGTTATAATTGCAGAAAGTTTAACAGCAGTCATTTGCCGTTGTCCGTTTCTATTTATAAATCAGATATTAAACCGTTAACTTTATGTATGTTTAACTCTAAAACTATGTCTCCATTTTAGTCTATTTCTTGTTGTTTTTGTCTTATGGTTTAACAGAATACAAAGTGACGGATTATGAAAAATGTCTACAATTTAACATTACGTTTCGACTTATATGCGAGTGGATTTGTACATTGGAACGAAAACATTAAAATAGTGTGTTACTATTAGAATTTGTAAATAACAAAGGTTAATAACCATGTGACAAAAGAAATTAACTAAGTGAATCAAAACGTATAATTCAATGTGGAATAAAATCATTATTTTTTTTATTTAAAATGATAGTAGAAACTTTATTGTATGACATAAAAAAATCACATTGTCGTTTATAACATTTTATATATGCGAAATACTGATTGATGTTGGTAAATTTTTAATTCTTGCAAAAGATATATATCTAGATTTTAGACGACTATGCTGCAGATAAGCCTAATAATACAATAGCTCGCAGTTACATCGTGGTTCGCATGTTCCATATACACCATTATTCTCACGCACTTAAACCGCATTGTATGCCATCCCGTGGCGTCGTCAATCTTGTACATACTAGAGTTACGAGCTGCCCGCGACGTGCTTTTAACTAGCATTTTTAATAATTGTAAAGATGAGTTATATGCATTAGATTCTATTCATAGTTATTGAAGCTATTTACGTAATGTACATTGCTTATGAAAATTAAACGTGGTAAAAGTTTATTATTAATAACAAATATTAAAAAGCTAACAACGAATAGACAGATAAATTTTATAATATAGTATCTAAAGATTCGGATACTAAATCCCATAGTGAAGAATAATAGACAGTCTTTCCTTTCGTCGTAAACACGACGTCTATAATTTTCTTGCAGGAAGTTGATAAGTTTAGTGAACCGGGTTATGTGACACAATCTAGCATCACTAACCTAAATTTTATATTAATATAGACTTTAATTTAAAAACTTTTCATCATCATTTGTCATATGTTCGACAAAAGCATCAAACAAGAAACGCCATTAAGTCCGCTATTCGGTTAACGCATCTAATATAAAATAACCCGTGACTATAACGCATTTATTATAATCTTTTTAAGTACGCGTAAATCATAATAAAACAAAAACGTCAAAACCGACCACTGTCTCAGCTTATTAATCAAATTACGTTTAACCTCTTCATGCACTTGGTCGCATATGTGGACGTTTAGTTTTGCATTTACACTTATTTTACGTTAATATATAGATGAAAATCTTTAACATATTATATTTTAATATCTCTTTACCTTTCATTACTTGACCACCGATGAAAATAAAATTAATAGGTTAATTAAAAATCGTCCCTGAAGAGGTTAAACTAAACACCACTTGCACATGCTTTTGCGATGACTGTGAAACAATGCTATAATTAAGCACGCCGTGTATTGCGCAGCGTGAGCTAAATTAACGTTTTTATGTATACTTACTTTTATTGATATACTAACCTTGATACTATAATCCGTGAAACATTGACTTTCTCACGTGGCGAATGTGTCGCGTCAAACACATTTGCGCGCGTAATAAAAGCCGCGTTCCGTTACACGCGATGCGTGGGAGAGCAAAACAAAAGCGTTGCTACTATACCAACGCATGAATGAATTAGTTACGGTTTGCATAGAGTTCTGTTAATTGCTACATTTTTCAAGCTATGATTATTTTTTCTAATTAGCGACAATTCGCTATTGTCAGACGAAATTCCTTTCAGTTCTGTTTCGTTTTCTTCTCTTGTGAGTATTTTTATATATGTAGTTTATGATATTGAGAAACCAATGAAGAAAGTGCAAAAGATTTTTTGTTGTGAGTGGAAAGATATAGAAAAATGTTGACTGTAAACAAGAAAATAAGCATAAATTTTTCAAATTGATTTTGGATTTCACTACAGATTATGCAATATCTGTATTAGGCTATTCCTAGAATTTACTTCTGGTACAAAATTATTTACTCGACTACTAACGGTTTATGTTAAGTATTAAGAAGTCGCAATAATTTTATGTTTTAATGAGTTCAAATTTTGTTTGAAGCATAATATGTCAGAGCTTTTACGTACGAGTATATATATATTTTTAAATATTTACGATACTGTTTTTTTCGATTCCTTCTTAATAAATAATATCTTAAAGTGAAAAGATTTCAACACTTAAAAGGTTTATTGGGTTATCATATTTTTTTAATTTTTGAAGCAATGTGCATATGTCATAATCACTGACAGCTTGTTACTGCATTGATAATTGATCTTTAAATATCCCGTATTTTATAATTGTATGTCGATGAATTAAGGAATCATATGGTCTTATACAAGTTTTTTAGCGATCAACTAATCCACCTGTTAGTCTATAAAAGAGAAAGGGGACTTGGTATTACAATTTACGATTATCCGTCGCGCCTCCGCAAAAGCAAGGACAGCTGACACATTTGAGTGGGCGGCGATTTTAAATAATCTTTATCAGAGAGTAAATTGCAAAGTCGATACATAAATATAGAGAACGGTATACGAATAGAACTATATACTTAATATTATTTTTTAAATTTATTATTATGACAATAAAAATTCACATTTAACGTTTTGCCTTTTTAATCGCTGTATCGAATTGTAAAAATATATATGTGCATATTTTAAATTCGATTTCTGCTTTACTAAATGAATTGCTAAGATAAAACGATTATTGAATATTAAAACTTGCGTAAATAACCTTGGATTTTTTAATTATATATTCAGTTTAATAGCTTCTCAGCTTTTTGATGGTGCAAGCCGCTACTTGAACAACAGGGAGTAAAAGTTTTGGTAACGTTATTTATATTCAATACGCTTCTTTATAATTAATATACTTTTAAGAAGCATACTGAAGTTTTTGTTAATGGTTTAACAAAGGACGATTTGAAATTATTTCGTTACTCACATGTCGGAAAAGCAACGTCAGCGGTGTTTGCAAAATATTAAATATATCTTCTATCGGATCGATAAGCGCAGACTGAGAAATGGAACAATTATATAGTGAAGAACTCTCGAGTTAACTATGACACAAGACGTCTATCGTCTGTCCTGACTGCCTTCGTGGCAAATGTGTGCAGTGCAATGATTTACCCGCATGCCTTATAACGCGAAGGTGTCGAGTTCGATTACCGGGCTACAGGTGTAATGGAGTCTGGATGGTGGTAGGATTTTGCGAATCCGCCTAGTTAGCTACCACTCTCTATGTCTATGTGCCGCGATAACAGCATTGCTGGTTACAGCAGCCATGCGTGTGAGAACCAGATGTATTCTAAGCGAACACGCTTCACCATCTACGGCCTCATTGTCATTTAGCATCAGGTGAAATCGAGATCAAATGTTAGCCTATAACTGATAAAAAAAATCTGTCACTTCTCCTTACCTCTCTGTAATAATAAATTGTTAAAATAAATACTCTAGGATGAAAAAGGTAGAGGAGTTCTTAATTATTCTTTCTAATAATAATAAAGTTATTTGTTGTCCATTTAACCATCGTGGCCATTGTGAAATTCCGTGATAATTTCACATTTCGCTATTTACATGCCTCGTTACATTGAAATAATGACATGTAATTTTACCAGCAAGTTATGCATCGGGATTTCGTAAGACGAAACATTTTATCGTTGATGTTGGATTTTTTCTATTCATATTTTTATTTATTTACTTTATACTTATTTTATTTATTTACTTTATATATATTTTACATATTACTTGATATAATTTATTACGTTGTAAATAATCTTATCGTCAGTTTAAAATTCCTAAGACGTAATCTTCATATTTATAGACTTTGAGGTTTATGTATGTGTTTTTTTTTACCGACAATAGTCTATCACTTGACCCCTATGCCGCATAATTTAATGTGCCAATTACGTCGTACATGGTAAATCGTGGTCGTCCAAAATATTATGCTTCATAAATGTTTGACTGCCGGAACACAGCAATACAGTTATGGCGGCAGACATACTAAAGATAGTAGCTACGCTTGAATGCGTATTCGAAAAAACTTACCACGATTCAAACTCTTCTACTCAAGCGACCTCAGAATTGAATCTGGTAAGGAATTGCGGTACGGAGGTAGCTAAAATATATGTTAGATTCGTACAATTATTTTATATACTGTTAGATACTTTTTATAACAGCAGGTTCGTTACGTACTTCGATTAAATATTGAGAGATAATTCCAGTTTTTATGTCTCTCGAAATGCAACTAATCCCACTCTAATACTGTCCGGGTGAAGTTGAGCTTGAATACAATAATCTGATCCCCTTCAGGGTAGCCGCAGTTACCGCCTCCACGGCGGCAAACTAGTTGTAATAGCTGCCCTTATCTGTCGAAGGCCTGGTGCGAACTTACCTCGGCCATTTCGCTAATACCGTTCATTATTATCAATAGTAACATAATCGGTAAACAAAAAATACATTTTAATATATTTTTATAGTAATGTGATATGTATTTTTTTTTACAAAATTTACTTCTAATGGTTTGTATAGCAATCATATCATTGGCTTGAGTTGTATATCACGTGTGAATTCTGTGAATGCCTAAGTATTTCAAGTGAAGTGTTGGTCTAGAAGCATAAAATAATTATGTTTTGTGATATTTTATTTCCTGTTCATGAAATATTATATATGTTTTTTATTTTATTTTCAGGTACGTCTTACGTGATACGGCAGTAAAATATGTGTTTTGTGAGTTTTTTTTAATAATTACACTATTTATACACGTCCGTTATTCTCTTTGATATTTTTCAAAATATAGTGAATTGGTATAAAGCATCGAGTTTATTTAATTTTTCGAACTCATTATATTTTGGGAGTAATATCGCAAACAACTCATAGATTGCCAATTTGTACATTTTCACGCGGTTTTCGAAGACGATTTTATATCAGTATGTTTTGTAAATCGACTGATTATTACGAAATTCGACGAAATATTTATTATCATGTGCATTCATTAACGTTGAACTCATTCAATGTTAACAAAACGTGTTTTTAAAAAAGCCAATTTCCAGTTTTGATAAAAATTATTTTGTGAGTTGCTTCACACAGTTTTTCCTTTTTCTTCTTCTTCCAATTAAATTCAGATAAACCAAAATATAACATTATAAAAGTGTTTTCATTAAATATTTTTATTTAACCAAAAAAATATTTATGATGTGATCACTAAATAGATACTACTTTGGATCTACTTCTCTATGTTTCAAAATAAAAAAAATCTGGCTTTTATGATAAATTGTGAATAACATTACAAATGAAATTAAAGCAGATTCTCTTTTAAATAATGTTTAGCATCTGAGTGTTCAATTATAAGAAGATATTATCTTTAATGCTAGAAATCAGCTAATTACATTATTGTACAGTCAAATTGAAACGTTAAACAACTTCCTAGCTCAACTGACATGTTAAATGGGAGGGAAGGTTGTAGTTGGCATACAGGGTTTTCACTTACCGGTGCGTACGATCTGATAAGTATCGGGTGAGCCGAGATCAAATATTCCCTTCCTTGTTCTGTTACTCTCGCAAACTCCAGAGCAGGAATCACGGGTCGGTTTGCTGATCTGTCGGAAGCTTTCGCACTAACACGTTAGCAGCTGGAACTACACAGATAGGTGGCGCTGCAAATGCTTTATTATTTATTTAGTTATATTGAAATAACATTGGTTAATTTCACAAGACGTTGAACATGGGCGAAGATAGTGAGTAGGCGTACTTGTTCAGTGTACTCTGGCACTAACATGACGCTATTGGAACACAGTATGCCAGCTAAGGCGGTATATCGACAATATGAAGATAAAAATTTGAGATTAATCATCTTAATATAAATATATCTAAAGGTGAAAATTTTAATATGAAAAAATATACCGACCACTAATAATCATTGCTTAGTGTTATTTAAAACATAAAAAACTCGCTGACATATTGACGTGTAGTATAGGTTTTTTAAGTGTACAACGATTAAAAAATATTACTTGACACCTGTTTTAATATTCTTGCCACATAAACTTATAAATAATATGCAAGCCTCATTGCAAAGGTCAAATTGCCAATTGGAATTCGTTAATTTATGTCGCCAATTCATTGCTGCCCAAGCTGCAGTTTTCAGTCTCGTTTTATACAAGATACAATCGACAATTACTCTTATAACACCTGTAGGTGAATTATGTATGCCTTGTAGTTATCATTGACTTCATACACTGAATTTTTTTTTTGTATGCAACATTAAAATATGGCTGTAATTAAAAAATGTGGCATGCATCTTGATTTTGAACGTGAATAAAATATTTTTGTGTTTCTTCTGAGTAAAAGGTTTTCTGATTTATTAAACTCAAAGTTATAAATCAACTCTACTATTTTCTACCAATCCTGTGAAAGTCTATATTGCACTTTTAAATTTATATAAAGGAAACTGTTTCGAAATAATGTAAATATATCTGTTTTCGATATTGGGCGGCATAGTGCAAAGCGTTTTGTGTAGTCCTGTACAAAGCAAACAGAAAAAATTTGGTATAGTCTGGCATCTGTGAATAATGTTTCTTATAATTTGGTGCACATAATTATAGACATTCCCAGTTCAAATGAGAACACAAAGCGTTAGTTGTAAAGACTTTTAAAAAATATTAATTAAGGATATATCCTAGCAAAACCTTACACACTTTTCATCTGGGATAAGAAGGGCGAGTTTCAATGTATTATTAACAATGGAGAATCTATTGATAAATAACGAGACACCTCGATTTATATCTTATGTACCTGATCGTGTTTCAAAACAAATCTATAATTTTATCTATAGACAGGATCTATCCGCCTTTCACACTGCCTATAACCGGCATTGTTTGTATTATTGTATCAGTAGCGTGATAATAATATTATGCGTATACAGTGTTGTCTCTATGGTTATAATGTTTTTTATTTGTATCATGTTTTTAATAATATTGCGTTTTGTTTGTTAATTTTATGAGCAGATTATTTCAATCTTTGTTATGATTTTCTTAATGAACAACAATAAACATACGAAAGTGTATAACAATATTATGCATGCAATTAAGATATCTATTTTATGCACACATTTTACGCAAGGTTTCATTGAGTTGATAATGACTTGAATTAATAATTAATACGATTTCATGAATTTCATTGTACTCTTGTAATATATTTGGATTAATTAGTTTTGTATTATAAATGCGAGTTCAGATGTTCTGCAACAGTTTATTTGTTAAATTTATTACGTAATACATAAAGTAATTACAATAATCTATTAATTTCTATAGCAATATAAATTGCAAGTTAACCGTTAGAAAAGGCCTTGAGGCATTGAGTATGCCATTTTCACCGTGTGATCGTGTTAAATAAATAAATTTCAATGGGGCTTTTTCTGATGTTATTTCTAAGTTATTTTATTTGCGAATACAGGAACTGAAACTGTTATCAGTGCTGACCACGCCACTCAGTCGCAGTGTTCCGGCATTTACTGCCATCATTATTCATTACTGCTGGTGATTCACCCACTTCGCCCCCTCGTACTATGCACGTCCTATAGATCTTAGCGTGTTGTACGTATTTACGTATTCATGCCAGGCCGTGTAGATGAATTTATGTAAAATTTTGCATTGACTCCGTTTTATTAATGAACATGTAGCGGTATCTTCTTATGTCATCAAATAAAATTCTTTAAATATTTTGTTTTCTTTAATTTTATTAAAAGTAATAAGTTTTTTCCTTAATTTTAATGTTTTATTGGAGAGTACACATTCTTAAAATCGGTATTTGAATCATTTGGCTATTAAAAAATGTTTGGGCAGGCACCGATCGCTAAAGTTTAGTTAGATTAGAATTATTTTTTATTACTTAAAAGTTGTGCATTATTACAATGTAATAAAAATTATTATTTTGAAAAATCAAATTGTAATTTACTTATAACCTTATTATAAAAAGTAATATCTAATAAACCATCGTTAAAATTGAAGTTAACGAATTTAAAACTTAATTTACACAACATACGACAAGTTTTTATTAAAATTCAATACCAATAAACACCATTAAAATTAAATAAAGAAGAATACCGTGAGATTGTAATACTATATATATATATGTGTAGTATTTTTAAAAGTATTTTTTAAATGTATTTTTTAAAGTTTTGCATATTAATTACTATTATAATAAATTAAATAAAAAATATAAAAAATAATTTATCGCTTGTAATAGAATACTTTCCGGACTAAATAGTGTAAAGTTTCAGCGATAGAAATGGATTTATTGTACTTCTGAAAGACATAATAAATTAGTATTATGTAACATTTTAAAATAAAAGTACTAAATTTACTTCATTCCTTCATTTTGTGTTTAAGGTAGAGGACTAAGGAACACTTATAGCTACAATATTCGCTAATAACATTTTGAAGTTATTCTGACTTTTACTATTTTTTACAACGTATTATGTTAATAAAAATCAAACATCATCGGATCAAGATGGATCATTGTTGCTATGACAGGAAAAAAGTCACTACAAAAGTTTACGAGAGCTCGATGAAATTAATGGTATGCGTCAAAAACCCTTTAGTCCGTAACTATTTATATTAATTACGGTGGAACAATCACGACTTTATCCTCGGGGATACTGTAAGGTTGGAACTTTCGACGCATTGACCGCAGGGAACATTTTGCATCAGGTTGAACTGTTTCTTATTTTGTTTAGTCGTTTTTACATAAGCGCTTTGTGGATAAAACTATAAATTCAAATATAAATAGTAATGTTCGAATTTCGAGTTCTATATTCTATATTTAATTTCCTGGTTCTGGTATGTTAATAACAATCACCAAATACCTTGATTTGTTTTACTGCATATGCGTTAGATTGTAAATAAAAGTAGACAGGTTGGGTATATGGTGTAATAGAAGTATACATTATTTAACTAAGATATAATGGTCACAATGAAACATCAACTGTGATTGTAACATAATAGTATTAGACGATTATAAATAAAACTATAATTAATGCTGTTATGAATACATTAGAAGTTTTTAATAGGATTGTTTTTTATATCTAATTATATAATATCATTTACTATGATGGAACAAACAATGTCCAAAGGCTCGTAAATCGACCTAGGCATAGCACTAAAGCGCTTAGCATTGCATTCGCTCGATGTCACATAATGGTGTGCGTTAAAACGCATCGCACGTGCCCTATCGCATTCCCAAACGAGTCACGCGCGCATCTACAATATAAAATCGATACAACACGACCAACTGTCCATCGCTATTAGATCGATTATTTATCTATTATCCATGTACGTCTCGTTTTTTTTGCTATTTTTACTTACGGTATGTTCAACTTTTGCAACTAAGTTTGTTTTTAGCGTGCTATAAATCGTGGACATCATATGTCATACGCCTATTTGTTGCTTTTTGCTTGGCCTATAGATTTAATTTTTTTTTGAACTTAAATATTTTCGAAATTACATTATAGGCTATACAGTAAAAATTTTCAGTGTTAATGAAACATAAAAAATATTTTGGTTAGAATACAATCTCAACGAATTTCGCCATAACACGTGGCATCTTCAGGAGCTGTTATACATTCGACAGCACGACTTCGAGACGACGTAAAGATATGTTTGAAGAGCTATGTTTGCTGATTTGATATAATTTATAAATCTAAGCGTTACTTTGCGAAACTTCATGAATCCACGAGAAAACTTTTTTTTGTTCATATGTGTTAATCGTTTTCATCTTAGATTTTATAAGGTATGTAGCCTATGGCAATGAATTGTACTACCGCAACACTTTTGAAGCGAAGTGATAATTACGTATATTTGCAATTAACGTCCGGACTTGTTGGTTGTCAAATTACGTATTAGTTAACAATGTTTTGTAACGCAATGCCTATATAGATAAGAATTTAAGCGATCCGAACCAACAGTTGGGTATTTGGAATGTCAGAGTACAACATTCTAGTGCAACGTACGGCAGACAGAATTCAACAATCCATATAAATTCAGTCGGTTCGAATGTTCAAGTCTATGTAAGCATAGCGCCGAGGCCTTACTTAATCCGGTGATTGAATTAATAAGATATCAATGTACGATTGAGTTATTTCATTGGTTGCGGTTTATTCGTGTGTAATAAGTAAAGTTAAACGAGGAATGTTTTAACGATTATCGATTTTAACTTCTAACAAAACTTTCTATGTTTGTATTTACATTGTCTCCAATAAATCGTACTATTAGTTATATTATCACAATAAAAAAAATGAAACTTCTGGTAATATCTTGTATAAGAAAATATACGTTCTCTATATAGTGTATTTTACGTCATGATGTAAAATCTTTAGTTTTGAAGTAAGAAATCGATGTATTATAATTGTGAAAAATGTAAGTTGTTGATATTTAATAGTAAATGGCAAAAATTCAGTAGCTATTGCCTCATATAAAAGAAAGAAAGAAATTTCCAATAGTTCCTTAAAAACTTTTTAGATAAAAAATAAATTTATTACGTCGTTCGTTTTTGATAGCTGTGTTCCATTTGCAGTGGGGTCAGTATGCACTTGTGTGACGTGTCACGCTGTCTGCCGCTTGCCGGGTCACCGCCCGTGAACTCTGGCTTCCTCTGTGAATCAGTGTCATATATACGGGCTTATATAGGGCGAATGCCAGTGACCGAATTTCGACCCATTTATTAGTATAATCCGTTGCAACATTAGTTTGTTTATATTTCACATAAACGAATCATAGATGTACTATTACAAAGTTGTATTAAAATTAATTGTAATTATATGAAACAGTAGTTAGCTTTATAAGTACATAAAGTTTGCCTTTTACAAAAAGATTTTTTAAGCCTTAACGTAAAATAATTTGCATTATGGTTTGTGTAGTCTCTATCTGTCGTATGCTTAGATATGCATGGATACCTGCTCTGACATTGTGCGCTTTAAAATTTATTTAAGTATCATTGAAATTTTTTTCTTATAATTAAATATGAATTAACTTAATTAAGTCGTAAGTTATGGCTATTGTTACTTATCTATAATTAGTTTGCATGTCATATACTTTTATATGATATTTAATAATTCATAAATAAAATTTTACAATTATAAATTGTAAAATTTTATTTATGAATATAAGTGTTTTGCTGTTTCTTAATAGTTTATAATGGTAAATGGTTGTAAGTATTTTCCATCAAAATTCCAGTTTATATTATATTTGAAAAGTCTTTCTTTATGATAGGTTCTACTTAAATGCAAGTCTTTAAACATGATTAAAATATAGTAATTCTATTCGGGCTTTCTCTTATTTTTTGCCGTAGCAATGATGTCTTAATCGTATACAGTTTGGACGAATTGCAAATTAAAAGAATATTCGCCCGAAGCTATACAAAGATGTTGGCGAGTAGGCCGCTATTAACACGAAGTAGAAAGTGAGTCCCACTTCTAAAAGTACCTGAGACGACACAACAAGGTACGGTACAAGAAAGTGTTCGCTTATTTACAATGATCCGTTCAGGCGTTTCGTAAAATGGCTTTTTAACACACTAAGCGACTTCGAGCGACGTTTTAATCAGTTACAAAAATGAATTATTTTATTGATTACATCCATCAACATTACCTTCCTTGATTACTTTGGATTATAAACATTTGTTTAGTTTTTTTTAGTAATATATCGTAATCGCTAAGCATTAAGAGCATCATATACGTTCTTAATAGGTTATCTCAATAAATCGTTCAATTTAACCGAAAAACTGTATATAAGAGTCAAAATTATAATTATTATATTACTGCTAATGATAATAAAATTTATTTACGTAGTAATTAAAGGCGTAAAGTGCTAATGCAATACAGGATTTTGAAGTCTTCGAAATTATGAAAAAACTGTTAATATGATCATATCCGTAATGTAAATAAACAAATGTATAGTTTCACAAGATGATTCACAGTTAATGTATTTTCATACAAATTTAGGGAAGTGAGTTTATACCTAACAAACCTGTAGGAGTAGTTTAGTGTCTAGACAGCTTATACGATTCGCTTCGCAGTTTAATGTTTATTACCCTAAATAATACGCTTTGTCTTTACTGAAATTATATGAAACAAAAGGAAATACTGGTGTTATAAACTGACAAATAACGGAAGAATTTTAAAAGGTTAATGCCGACAAAGAAATTTTATTACTTTACAAGTCTATTATGTAAGTTGAAAAAGTATGCTATCTCTTAATATAGGAGTTTCATGAGCTTTTTCATCATTATATTGTAGATAAAATTGACGTAATCATCAATCACTTAACTTACAATGAAAAAAATTGTAATTAAGTAACCTGCCAGATAACCTGCGTAATCTATTATAATTTACACACCCAATAAATTTTGCAAATTTGCATTTAGCAAATACGGCTAATTTCTTATGAACCAGCTGTCTACTATCTACCACGCAAATACAAAACGCGAATCGAAATGTTAATGGAAACGTACACAAATAGTTTTTCAGATAAGGAAAGTAAGCGTCTGACTTGACAGAGCCGCGGCCATCTTGAATTTAGTGTCAAAGTTCACGCGCGCGCAGTTTCACCGCGGGCGGTAAGGAGACGAGTGGGTGAATTCGCACGCGATCGTCAGATCGTCGGATGCAAAGTCTATTATAATTGGTCAATGTTGTGGAAATAATGAGGCCGTTTACAATGAAATTATATATAATATTGGATTTTTAGACGGCGAGCTAATAACGTTTAAACAACACCTATCATTGTAGGAAACATTTAGGTTTGTTATGTTTTTTAGTCGTGAACAAACAGGTCATTTCAATGCGTATCTTTTTTTTACTATTTTTTATGTTAATCCACGCAGTACTGACATGTTCGGGGTGGTCTAATTTTGATGATATTTTTTTTATGAAAATATTTTAACTCTAAGGGTAGTAACGATGAGGATAAGATTGCATTTTGGATAGTGTAAATAAAGATTGTTTTTGCATCTGTTAATAATTTATAATGAAATTTTTTGTTCTTTTCAGCATTTACTTATTTATCTTGGTTTATTATTTTTTTTATTAATATTTTATAACAATCTTATAAGTAGTTATTCTGTTATAAGCTTTACGTTATATTATATTCGACCCATTTCTGGAAAGTTTCTTTTACAATTCAGAAAATAAAAATATAAAGGGATTTTATAAAAATCCAGGTGTAAATTCTTAATGTATGCAATTTTTTTAACTATCGTCAGAATCCAGTTCGGTAAATTTTACAATATCCTACAGTAATTGACAATTTACCGATAAAATATGTTTTATGTTAACAAATTCTTATAATTATTACAGTCCGTTAAACATTTTATAATAATTACCGTCCTTGTCATTCTTTGTAAATGGATAGCAGGTGCGAAAGAGATACAGACTAAGTTCCTTTTATTCGTTCCAATATCAACTAAGCCGATTACAGCTCCGGCAAACCACGTTATTAATAAAGATAACATGGAAAATTAATTCGACAAAGCCCTCGCTGTCTAATATCGTGAAATGTCTATTAATACTACGTACTCATTTGAAATACTTTTACTACATAATATCCGATACTCTCCCGTTTTGGTAGGCCTTAATTATTTTTTTTATTAATATTCTCTTAGTTAAACGTTTTGCTAAATGTAATCAGGGAATAATAAATATATGCGTCCTTAAAAGTGTATTAAAAGTTAAAGGGGGTTTATAGTGTTCCGAAAACATCAATATCAATAGCCATGTACAAATTATTTGATTGACCCGTGGGTGTAATGATAGTAACACTGTCTCTTGCGTCTGGGGTCGCGGTTGCGATTTTGCTCAGGACAAACATTTATGTTTATTTATGGACATTTGTGTTTGTCCTGTGTCAGGTTGTTATTCTTTTTTCTTTTATTAGGACCCAACAAACAGTATATACTATATATGTACATATATTATAATAATAAAATATAATAACAATGTTACCAACACCGTCGGCCACAAATTAACATAATGGTTGCTGAGAAGTGGTACATTTTATAAATTACGTGTTTTAAATAACAAAAAGAAGGAGTGTGATCAAGCTAAGTAAAAGGATAAAAAGAAAAGCTAATAAATTTAAACAATACCTAAGATTTACAAAAACAGATCAAACATCTATTCCGCTCTCAATACAGAAATTATTTTTCTCTTAAACATACCTATTCCTCCTCTTAAACATAACATTTATTTAAGTATTTATGTAAAAATAACTATGTATGTATATCGGTCTCTGATATCCCATACTACAGGGACTAAGTTACCTGCTTTGGGATCAGATTACTATGTGTGAAAAATGTCCCCAATATTTATTATTTATTATTATTATTTCCTATCGAATAGTCAGTTCAATCTTGAGACGCTTTTTAGTTTTGACCAGATTGTGCATACAAAAAAATATTATCTACCTACTTGTGTACATTTATATGTGAAAATGTAGCTTTTTTAAATATAAAACGTAATTTATATTTAAATGTCATTACTTTAAGATAAAAAGACATTTGTGAATAAAATCAAAATCAGCACTTTATTTTTCTAGGAAGCAGCTTCGATTACCGGCTTACATTGTTTTATTAAAAAATATTATGGATTAAAGTTACAAGATACACGATGGTTTTATGTTTTATGCCATAGAATGATTTATAAACGTGTATGGTTTAGTTGTTTCAAAAACATTTGCAAAACTCAAAAATAGTTAATCATAAAGCTATGGATATATTTGTGGCAGCCCTATGTTAGTACATAGGGCTTTTACAATTAGTTCGCACATGATGTTGCTTACTAGTGCAAGCCGTCTAATGTCTAAAGAGACAGTTTCCAGAAGATCGAGATAAAGTCGATCGCAATATTTATTACATTTTGCATACTTTGGTTACCTAATACGTATACGTACACGAGAACTGGTAGTCGAAATCGATTTTGAAACTATTGTTAAATCGCGTTCAAACAGCATATCCAGATATTTATAATACGTTCAATCTTATACTTGCGTGTTGCCTTTGAACGTGGACATTTATGATTATAATCGACGATTATTGCTTGGTTGTACGCGACTTACAATTTTATTATTATTGACATGAACATTATTTTTCATTGTGTCAGCTTGAGGAATTTTATCGCTTATTTTACAGGTAATCTAATTTTGTGGAGCGTCGAGTTTGACGTTTACAATAATTAATAGGCATTTCTGGAAGCCTAATTTAGTTAAGAAGTTTTCTCATGATTTAATCCTATAAAAGATATTTCGGCGTTTTATTACGAAAGTAACTATATAGTTTTATTTAGGAATATTCTTGAATTTTTATTGAGAGCAGCGTAAAAGGATTACTTTGTTACGACTTTAAGGCTAATGTAATTAACAGGATTTCTTTGAGTGGAGATAAAATTGTACATAAAGCTGGATTTAATTGGACATAAACTGCAAAAAAAAAAAACTACAACAGTTGAACGTAATGGGGAAGCCTACGCTTTAGAATAGACTTTTACCGACTACTATAAATTGAAAAGAAAATGTATATATGGTAGGAGAAAAAAGAAATATTGTTTATTACAGAATCATTTTTTCTTTTTTCTTCTAAATTATTTTAACCATTTTGGTGTAGGCCTTCTTCTATCCAATTGTTACGGCATTGCGCCACTTGTACCCATTATTTCGTCTCATTTATGGTAAATGCCTACGCATCTATACGCGAGAGGGAAGGGTGAGTCATGTCGGACTTGCTCGTCTAAAACCCCAACGTTAGCCAAACATGGTTGCTATATAATCGAGTCACTGATGTACTTTCCCATATATCTGTGACGCCGCCATTACTGGCTATATCGAGCCAAGAGTTTATAACACCTAACATTATGTTTCGGTGACAAGCGAAATGTTATGTTATAAATGTTAATTGGGGTCATCGTAACTTGGGCACAGGTAATTTATACTCGTAATGGCCTTTTTTATCGGTTATGTACTAACACTTGGCCTAGACTTCACTTGATATTAAGTGATAATGAGGCCGTAGATGGTGACGCGTGTTCGTATAGAAATATTTCTGGCTCTCGAATGTATGACTGCCGGAACACAGCAATGCTGTTATGGCGGTAGATTGACATTGACGGTGGTAGCTAGCCAGGCGGATTTGAAAAACACTACCACCATCCAGACTCCACTACTCCTGTGGCCAGGGAATCGAACCTGGGACCTCCGTTTTACAAGGCAAGCGACTAAACCACTCCGCCACGGAGGTAGTCAAAAAAGGCTAAATTTATGATTATCGAATCTTTTATTATATAAAAAGAAATAAACGATTAATAGAATGGAATAAAAAAATTCGAGCGCTACGGTTTTTGATTCAAGTGCCGTGGTCTCTCATCGTTTAGAACCTCGAACATCTTTGTTTAAGCAAGTTAACAAGATCGAAGGAGTGATAGTCTGTGGCGGATGTCCCTGTTCATGCCTGCTCTGAATACATTGCTTATCTCAAACTGTATCGGATGAGACTATCGAACACGCGTATCGAGATAACTCTGTAGTTGATCGACGTTCAACGTGTAATCGACACGTCTGGGTGATTCTCGATACAATAATCTAGCATTGTCAATAATAACTTAATTGTTCCATCAAAAACGTCAACATTTCGTTTCACTTTACCCGTGACTGCGTGCTCCGCGTTCGATTCGGGAGCTAAAAGAGTAATATAGTTTAGATGATGGGGTTGTTTTCTAACCCAACTGTCTAGCTACCATTCTCAATGTCAATCTTCCTCCATAACATTAGCTGTGTTCCAGTGAGATTCATGTCAGAGCCAGACTATTGTGGGTATGCATGCTTCACTATCCAAGACTGTGGTGTCACTTATAATCATATGAAATAGTTCCAATGTTAACATATCAAACTATTGCCGATAAAAATATATATATATTTAATTATTATGCATTGCGTTTTATTCAGTAAAGAAATATACATTAAGCAAGATAAGGATATGTTAGATATAAATAGATACATCGAGTAATATTCTCAAAATAAATTCTAATTTTATAAATATAACGAAAGTTAAAGCCCTGGTTAACAATACTTAACCCATTAATACTTTCCATCAAATGAAATATGAGACTAAGCATGTAACAGGAGAGTTACGCACGTTATAAATAGTGTTCAAAACGAATGATCGTAAATAAAGACTTCTTCCCGATCAATCATTAATACTATTATGCAAAGTGGTTTTCGAGTGAACCGGATTGGAGAGCGTTACGTGAGAACTTCTTAAATGCTCTACCCTGTTTATGAATCATGATGATTACTATTTATCAGTAGCGGTACTACCACATAAGACCGAAAACCTGGCGAACCCCATTTAAGCAATATAGTGGCTTAAACAAATTATTATTGGTACAAAGTTAAAAAAAAAATGGAAAACTCGCTTAGTTATACATATGGTTTTACTATCACTGCTCAAATTGTCAGAATTAGCTATTATTTGTACGTTTTATCTACTGATGGGAATTTAATTAAAAATGCATTTCGTGCGCAGTGCTCAGGAATTGCATTGTCTTTTATCTCCATTCCTATTTTACCATCGGATAAATAGACATACCACAAGCATTTAGCCCTTCTTTGTGGATGTATTGCACATTAGGACGAAGCATTTTACTTCATTCTTCATAGCTAACAGCAAAGAATTGACATAGTCTGCAGTCTTCAATGTTTTCGTCCAGATATGACATAAGGTTCTTAATAGAGGACTGAATAGGCTTCTTCTAGACTAGTGCTATCTGTCATGATAGTCTACATCTTTTCTTATCATCACATAAAATCGCGTTCAGTTGATAGTCTACGTGATTAAAAGATAATTTATTTCAATTCGTAAAAATAGTTATAGTAACGGTTACTTTTAGTAATCGTAATAATGACGATTTGCAATGTTATGAATTTGTAATTGACTATCCATACATTAAAAACGAGTTTCAATAAATAAAGTTCGCCTCTAAGCACTTTTCAAACTAAATCCACAATTAAGTAAATTGGTCTTCTTTTGTATAAATGTAGAATTCCAATTTTTTTTTAATTTTGTATATTTTTCTATAAAATAAATGTTCTAAATTCCTAACTAAAGTATGGAATTTAAAATAGGAAATGTTTGTATTTTTTTCTTAAATAGCGTAAATAATGATATCTAAAAATTTAATTTTAATAGAAATCTAACTTAAGTGAATGAAAAGAAAATCACATTGAGCCGCTTTCTTTTTATATCAGGTGTTGATTTATATAGCCATTGTTTAAAAACGAGCTATACAAGCATTCGTTGAAATATGGATGGCGGTACTGAGAGCAGCAAAAAGCTGCCTTAAAGCGCGACGTAATCCGTGCGAAACGCAACGTCTTGCGTGATTATGAGTAGCCGTAGCGCGAAGGCACTTCTCAAATTGATAGGTTATGAAACGTTGGAACATTGACATGCAAAAACTGATTTACCTGCGGACTATTCGTTCACGGTTTTGCAACGCGTCAATTACAGTAATCGAAGAGTTACGGAGATGCGTCAGTGTATAATTTTAAAACGAATGTGTAATCGGTAATGAAATAGATCTATACTTTTATTTAGCGTCACCTCGCGATGACTGCTATAGATATATTTTTTTTAGGATTCTTTACCAAAAAAGTGACAAACGGAACCCTAATATCAAGCATTCGCCGTCTGTTTATCCGTCTATCAGCGGGCTCTATCTCGTGTAACGTAGTAGGTAGAAAATTGAAATTTTCACCGATTGTGTATATCTAGCCGCTTCAACAAAAATTAACACAAGAAACGAGATTTTTTTGGCGTTTATACAAAACCATTCGCGGTGCGTATCCGGCTCGCACTTGGTCATTTATTTATTTATGCTCTTCTATAACACAGAACAACGAAGTGCGTTAGTATTAGTGAGAGGTACAATCCTATGCCTAATAATATTAGAATTAATGTAGAATATAAGAGTTTGGCAGTAATTTTAAGCACCTATATATATCTATGTCGAATTTTATACAAATTACAATCTCATATTTTCTCCTCTAAATGTCGTTTTCACATACTATTATAATCTAGTCCAAAAGGTTTGTATTTACCTATGACATGGTAATTGATAGATCGAAAGTCTATTTTTATATCTTAACAAAGATCATAATTTCGTTCATCATCATAAATTCGAGATAAAAAGTTACTTCGCCTCGTTCGTTCCGTTTTTATTTCTAAGAAACCTAAACTTCGACTGATCATGATTGAAATGATACGTCAATTCGAACTTGATATTCAAAAATATCCTGCTGGTTTTCCTGTTTACGTGGACAAATGATTTAGCAAAGGCTTTTTTCTGTTTTATAATACTGATCTGTTTTTTTTTTAATATTTAGGTTACAATAAATTTGGCAATCTTGGTTGGGGCAAGATTGATTTATTTTAAATATAAAATTATTTATATGCTATAAATCTAATCTCGTGAACATCACATTTAACATGTTATAAAACTATCTTGTCTTAACACGATTAAAAACAAGGTATTAGGTGTATCAAATAGTTCTTTGTTACAACTTTCACTTTCGTTTTTAAATTGATTTATATCATTTAATAGAAGAAAAAAATCGATTTAGAGATTGGCACACAAAGCTAGTAGGTAAGGACATAACGTCGTAAACACCTGACGAAAGCCGTTTAGATGCGACCCAAGTCAACCCCGCACTGCGACTCATAAATTATCCCGCTGCACCTATACCGTAACAGATGCGCTCCGGTCGACACACGGTGCAAGCGATGAAAGGGTTCATTCGGATAGAAAATTCTAGTTGACGCGATCTTGACGGCTCCTGCCTATAAAGTTTCAACAAGTTTTGCTATATCAAAACGTGAATGCTATTATATTTTTATGTAAGTTTTTTTTGTTGAAATGTTGGAAATGTAAAAATATTTTTTATTTATTTAATTTTTCTTTTCCTCCGTATGACTGCACAAAAAGGTGGACATTATGCCAAGAGACATTCTCTTCCAGTCAATCTGCAATTGTGAAGGAATATACAGCGAGTGCAAGAAAATTAAAAACAAAAAAGAATATGTACACAATAGTTATACAACAGAGCGAACATGTAAATTAAAAAGTTAAAATATTACAAATATAAAAAAATTATTTAAAACAATAGTTACAATAAGACAAAAAAACAATAAGACAGGATTCTGATCCGTACCCGAGATTTGTCAACTACATATTTTGGAAATACTCCTAGAGCACATGCTTAAATAAAAGCTTACTGCGTACCTTATAATGTCGAATAAATAAGTGTGGGAATGATAGATTAGTTTCATAAATTAAAAATCGTAAATATATGTATATGTGTGTGTGTATATATTTATGTATATATGTATACGGACACGAATAAAAATGTTACCATAAGCAAATAAAACATCGGATACATGTAAGTATACAGAATATTTTTTCGAACATTGTTTTGTCAAAACGACGCTTCCCGTGAACCTATAATTAAATTTGTGAGTACACAACTCGTTGCAAAGTACACATATATTTTTTTCCTAATTTCCATACTGCTGGTAACACAATTGTATAATTATGTATAACATTTAAAAATAAACTGTTTATGTTAAATGTTTGTATTTTTTAATATTACATTTAATTCATTGTTGCTTTAAAAGAAAAGGGATATAAAATATACAGAAAAAAAGCATTTGCACAAAACAATCAACCGCTTACGTATATAGCTTAAGGCCGAACTCGCTTAAGTAATGCACACCTATTCAATGTTGAGAGGTACACTGCGAAGGCACGGATGCTGGACTGGTTGAGCATCAAGTAGGAGTGCGTAGTTATTGTTCGAGACGTTTGAAATAAATAGTTTGTAGTACGTGGTCGTATGCGGTTCGTTGTTTGCAACTGGATGGTGCATTGTGTTGTGTTTGTCGAAATTGCAACCCATCATGAGCTGAACGAAACTCGTAATATGTATTTCTAGTTATAACGTTTACAAATAGAGAACGCAATGTCCGGACTATAAGTTTAAATATGAAAATTTATTGATTTACCTCTTTATATTATTAAATAGAATAGAGTTTCTTTTTTTTCCCCGAAAATATATGTAACCTAAAAGAAAAATTTATTTCATTATATACATTTTAATAGTTTAACTTGGTTTACTATTATAAGAATTTGTCAACTTGTGAAATTATTATCATTAATTTAGTTATTATTTCTATTTAAAAAGTATAAAAAAGGTGAATGTTTTAAATCACGCATAAACATTGGTATATATCTAATAAGGTACATACTTTCATCTTTCGTTAAATAGTACTTTGTGTGTGGTTCTCAAAAAAAATATCGTTTTTTTTACTTTAGCGATAGTTCGAATTTTATATCGATACTTCCATATATTCAAAAATTAAATATCGTTCAAAAAAATATATAGCAAATAATATTTATAGATAGATGATTCGATATTTTTCCCACATGCTTTTACCGAAGATAACATATCCGTTGCAATTACTTAAAAATAGAAATAGACAGTTCAGATCGGATTTATTTTCTACATTTGTATCGACCATTATAGGATAATATTACGTGAACGTTTATGTATTCGATACGGTCGAATTGCAAATAGTCTCGCGTCATCGGATCCCGTTATTCTGGTTATACGTTACTTAATTCGTAACACAGTGGTTTCGTGTGACAAATCTTTGTACATAATATGTATATTATCACATTGAGCTTGAAAGTGTGCAAAAACTTAACTTTCCAATGCAATGTTTTGGTTTCTGTGTTGATATATGTGTTTTATTTATTAATTTGTAAGAAGATATAGTTTACTTCATGCTTCCGTGGAGTTCGAATGTTTTTTTTCATACTCGCCTGACTAGCCACCATCCTCAATGTTAATTTGCCATTCGGCAATCCCGTTGGTGACCTCCTTAATACTAGGATCAGAGGATTCTAAACGAGCACGCTTCATCTACGATTCTTATTGCCATTTAAAATCACATAGGTCATATGTTGGCCCATTGTCGATCAAAAGAATAATGTATTCTATATTCGATCATTATTGTTAATGCAATCTGTCATTACGTTCACGACTATATAAGTCGAATAATAAACATAAAATGATCATTTGTTACGCCGCCGCGAAGGCAGTTACAATGCTTACATATTTTACACTTACTTTCGACATCACGACTTTTGCTTTCAGAATCATGCTACATTGATAAAGCTCTCTATTTTCGCATATATTGTGGCGTACGTGAAATAACAATGGCTTAATAATATCGTTAATTTTTGAAGTACGGCATTCTACCTAATGCTAGTCCCAAGAAATTGTTAAAAAGTGAATTTGTTTTGTCTATAAAAATATGTTAGGGATTAGCCTAATTATACTGATGTATATTTATGAGATGCCGTGTCATATTTACAAGATGATTTTTAGAAAAATAAGTTTTAATAAAATTTTCATATAATATTTTTTATTTATTGTAAATATATCTTGTACTAGCAATATTCTATTAATTTTTATTGCCACAGAATTTGAGTCCATTTTACTATAAAAAAGGTTTGACTTATTCAAAAATTACACTTCCTTAAAATGTTTGTTGTAATTATTTTTCTTTAAAGTGCATTAACATGTCATCGCAAACAATGACCAAACAGCTTATATACATTTTTTTATTGATATTAAATTGTTAATAACGTAACACTTCGAATGTATTATAATAATTTCTTAAGTATTACTATACCTTAACCGCAGTCTTATTTACCAAGTATTATAACCTAATATCTTAAAATATACTTTCCCGATATTGCAAGGTGTGGCCAATGGATCAATCAATATCAAAGATTTCCTATCAGTCTCTCAAAGTGAACATTTTACATACAATCTCCGCGAAGTTGATTGTATGGTGTATACAAATGAATTTTACTTTATCTGTGTCATATTTGCAAACAAGCTAATGGGCGTTGATATAATAAAACTATTATTGTATGTTATGTAAATAATAATTTTTTTTAATGTTATCTTTAGTTTTTCAACATTAGTTCTATAAAGTGAATAAATAGAGATTTATTATTTATATGTACATGTTATTATTTATTTCATTTAAACATTTATTAGTTTTTAACGTCTGTTATCGACCGTCTGGGTACTAATAATCATAACGCCTATTTTTGCCTAAGCAGTATTGTTCAAACATTACAGTTTACTAATTTTTCATTTCATGTCGAAAGGAAATAATTTTATACGGCTCGTAAGGCTACTAAAGTAAAAGTTTAAACATTAGAAAAAGAAGATTAGGAAAGTGTTCAATCACGATTGAAATGCCTCCTATCATGCTTGCCGCGGTGATCCCGGGTTCGATTTCCAGGCCATATTAGTAGTAGAGCTTGGATGATGATAGGGTCTTTTCGAATTACCCGGCCAGCTACAATCTTCCAGCTTCAATGTCAATCTGCCACCATAACAGCGTCGCTGTGTTCCAGCAGTCATACATGTGAAACCTAGAAGTAGCCTGGGCAAGCGCGCTTCACCATATTCGGCATCATTGTCACTTAACATCTGGTAAAATTGAAGTCAAGTGTTAGCCCATTAGTTAAATAAAAATATCACCTTTATTTTATTATTAATTTTCACCGACGATTCAGTATCGCGGTCCGCATATGATATGAGAATCTATAAGAGAGAAGTGAATAGGCTTCTTTTGAAAAGCGATTTATCATCATAGACTACAACACTTACTATCAGGTGGGATCAAAGTCAGTCACTAGTCTATATAATGTACAAAAAAATCGACAAGCATGAGAATAAATGCGGGCGGTATGTGCAAATATTTTTGCTGAGATCGACAGAGAGCACTTTTCGCCGCGCGTAAGTGCTCAAGAAGTCGATTGAGATATCTCGCTGGGCCTATATAAATCACTATAACGACTGATAAATCGTAGAATGAGGTGACAGGGGAAAATGGCCAAGCTTAGTGGGAGACTGTCTGTTCGCGAAGCGATCCCCGCGGTGTTATGTAGTTGCACTGACTATCCAATCAGAGTAAGCGTATATTTATAAATCAATTATAAATAATTCATTTTGCCTCTACATTCATAGTTTTTTTTCATATTTAAATATCATTGGTGTAAACATAAATAAAGGTTAATTAATACGTACTTATTAGACGTTTTTTCAACACATTATAAGACCTATAGCTAGAGTACATTTGTTTAAAGAATTAAGTGTTTTTTGTACCTACGACAACTGCCATTTTCCATTCAAAATGAGTTAGTACCAAATTTAAAGTATAATTATAAAAAAGAAACAAAACCCTTTGTATATATTGTTTATTTTTTAATAATATTTATTCCGTTGCTAAAATTTTCCGTTTTAAATATTACAACGCGATGTAAATTATTTTTGTGTCACAAATAATATTAAGAAATATAATTTAATTGCTCTTTTAATAGTTGGCAGCATTAGACAACTTTTTTTCGTATTACCCAATGCTATAATAAACATCACAATTTATAGGCCCACGACAAAACTGACAACACCACGCCGTCTCGATCTCGCGAATTGACACGGATAAAACCAAATGTGGACTTTAAAGAAAATTGATTTTTACATCGTTAAAAATAGAGTTCACTTTTTGATGTATTGGTGATAAAGATGAATACCGTTAGATAGACGCTCACCTGCGAGGCCCGAGCTTGCGCTTCACTAGTTATGCTAATTGCTGAATGCGGCCTCTTCTCTGTTGGATAACTTCAATATAGTTCCATTGAAAATTATTTATGTATATGAGAATATCGGAAAAGGACCGGTTGAATAAAAATAAACATGATGTAATACTTTTATGATGCTTAAGGAGAAGTTTTTCTTGATGACACTCACACATGATGGCTCTCATCTGTATGACAGCCGGAACGTAGCAATGTTGTCATTAAGAGTGGTAGCTTGTTTAGTTGGTCGCGTTCGGAATAATCCTTACCACCATTCAAACTACAGTGATCGAGTGGCCCTATAATCCAACTAGAGACCTCAGTGTCACAAAGCAAGCCGTAAATCACTTTTCCACGGAAATAGTAAAACATAATTTTACATAAATTAAAGAAAAATACAACTCTTCTTCTGGCTACAACGTTTTAGTATCGAATTTTCCTCATCTATCTATTTCGTATTTTATGTTTGTACTAATGGCAAAATTCGATCAGATCCATGCTTCATAAATATTAAGTACAAACTTAAATTTATTTCGGTATACATATAAAACCATATCTAAAAGTAACACTTAAAAATATTCACACATTACGTATAACGTCTGTTAATGACTTCAGTCAGATTGTGCGTATCATTAAAAATGAACCTCGTAGGCGTGTTTTATCTACTCACAGCTTGATTTATTTTTATATCGGTCTATATGGTGATATGCTCCCAACGGTACTGTGGGTAGATTCTGAACTCTAACGGAAATCGATTCTAATATCGATGCGAATGGACATTTCAAATATGGTTAGCTATCTATGAATCGAATTAGTGTCTTCTTGGTTTTATTGATTGTGCGATATACTTACTAATCCAGATTTGAGCCCCGATTATCACATAATTAGCATAATTATTACTCGTAAATTTAATTTTTCGTTCGTACTAGTTTATTGTATGACAGTTTTGTATCAATTAAATTTATATCAAATTGAATATGTTAAATATTTGTATTAAAGTAAATATTCCCTAATCTTACTTAGCGTAAAGGCTTATAATATTCAATATAACAAAATAAAATAATTCGTTAATTTTCGCTATTGTTAATCGCAAGTGTTAAGACAAAATGACTAGCTCGCGTAAAATCGCATTTCGCCATTACACGTGGCATCTTCCGGAGATGTTACGCGTCGACAGCGCGAATTTAATATTATCCGTGCTTATTGTTTCACCGGATATGAAAATCAACAAAGTAATTGATACATATTATCTACATTGAGATGATTGTACCAATGCGGTGATATTTTTGTAAACAAATAAATATTATCATTAAGTACGTCGCATATTTTATATGATCGGTCTTAATTTGTTTTTAATTTTTACCAATGATTTGCTTTCCCTTATCTTTGCTTACAATCAAGAACAAAGAAGACAGTTGCAAGGCTTCGTGATTTTCGCTAATTTGTTTAGAATAACATAGTTACTCTTCTACGCGTAATGCTCACTAGTGTTTTAAGAATATTTTCCATGGTATTCAAATCATGTAAAGAAAAATGTATTCTTATAGTCACGCACACATACGAATATGCACATACACGTACGCGCAATCGTATGTACAGTTTATGTTAATATTTTCTCTTTAGTTATTTTTTAATATTGTATGAGGCTAATGATACAACGGCCTAGGGAATATTAAGGAATGCTAATTATATAGATACTTAATTCAGTAAACAAGAAGACAACATTGAATTGTGTCTACAATGGTTTGTGATGAATAATTTTTTATTTTATTAAGTCTGTAGATGAATTTCATACAAATGTAATAGGATATTTATAGTCTTCATAATTTATCGATTCAAGCGTTACTTTGCAGTATTCAATGACTAAAATATATTAAAAATTCTACTAGACCGTCCATTCATTCGACGTTGGGCGGACGAGCCCGTAACATCTGAGGATGCCACGTGTTGTGGCGAAAAGCGTTAAGACTGTATTTCAGTCGTAGTACTTGACTGTTAGAGTGGAAATTAGAAAATTATTTTTTGTTTTATTTAAAATTTTCTTCGTAAATCGTTTGCTCTATATTTCAAATTCGTTCGCTTTCATTCAAAGCTTTCTAAGGTTAAGTAGGTAATTCGTTCACAAATGACGTTCGTTCCATTCAACAATAGTTCATTTGATTGTTGTGATTTTTTTTCTGCAGGTCTTGATATATAACAAACGAAAATTCTATTTAATCGTGCAATGACACAACGTTACGTCGACGGAATTTATTGTTACTTGTAATGTGGTTTCGTGCTTGTATTTTGTGGTTATTTTTATATTTAACAATTGGATAGTTATTTCATCTATAGATGCTTTCTCATTTTTTCCAGAAGAACTTTAAATCAACTTAAAATATTTTAGCTCTGTAATATCGTTTAAAACGCATGATTATATTCGTTTTTATTAAAGAAATATCGTACGTTATTTGTCTATTCAAATTATTAGTTCCTTCCGTTCCTTTAATAGTAAAAATGTAACGGAGTTTTAGAATTACAAAAGTTTACATGACGATAATAGAGTGATACGGAAATTATTAAAATAAGAAATATTAAGTTTGTTGCTTAACACACTATCATTTTACTAAAATATTTATGCAATACGAGTAAATATACGAATATGAATTTTAAAACTGCAATAAGTTTCCTTCTTATCGTTTACTTATAAATAAAGAGATAAAACTAGAAACAATTTAATCGACACTTTCATATCTGTGCAATATTAAATGTGAGTGGACTTTATTGATGTAACTACGTACTACAAGGAAGCTCAGAGCTACAAGTTTTTACTAAAACGTTTATCCGTTTATAACCGAGACTTGTAACACTGGGTGTGCGTAGTTTTTACAGCGTCACTGAATGTGGTGGGATTTCTCGTGATTAAAACATTTCATAGGAACGGTTGCTTTAGACTTTTTAATACATGATTTATTAACAACCTCTCAATGCCGCTGTAAGAGTACTGTTATATTTTCTTACTTATATCACATGTTCTTTGTGAGGATTATTTACTTAAAAATTAGAAATTAAGTTTTTCGTTTTTTTTTATAATAGAACCTATTGATGCGAAATAACTAGTACACTAATATTAATTAACCATAATTGGTACAGAGTTTAAACACGAAAAAATTGAAAAATCTCGTTCTAAATTATTTTTTTTTATATACATACGTTTATGAAGTGCTCGGGCTCGCCCTGCAGACAGGCCCCTGTATAGTATGATTTCATGAGACAAGGTGTGATAGGTTTGCATGCAATTTACTTGAGGACTGCACTATTTATTTCAGATTTTAACATTTATCTGAAGAACATCTAGTAATAGAGTTAGATAATAGAGAGGCAGAGGCAGAGAAGCTGAGTTCATAATAAGCTACTATTTATAAATACATCTTGTAGTTCGATAATACATTATCTCAAACACACAAAGATAAACACAAAAGGCAATTTCATCTGATAAATTATTTTTTTCTTTACTAAGTAGGAACTATACAATCACCGTTAGTCCAACAACTCGACAATAAGTCCACATAAAATCTGCACAGACTCAATGTGACCGCCAGTTTCTTTTTGTTTCATTAGAATATCGATTACTAAATGACTGGTTGCGAAATGTTACGATTTAAACTTCGACTGGCCAAAACTGATTATTCGGCAAATCGAATTTAATCGACTTGTAATTTAAAAATGTTAGACTTAAACTGGAAACGAATTTCGCATACGTATACGTTGTATGCGGGGAGATTTTTATCGCTGCGACTTTTCATCGCCGTGTGTATAAGACGGGCCATAACGGGTCTTAAAAGTACTATACGATTACCCTTGGTACAAGTGACGAGCTTATTTATCAGTCACATTTAATTAATATCGTGAAAATAAAGTTTTATGCAATCCCTTACTTAGTGAGGTATATTAAGCATCGTTAATTTCGGTAACCTAATCTAAACGAAATTGAATATATTTTTTATTCTGGAAATATTCGCAAAGATCTTGAGACGATTCCAACGAGTTTTTGTGTGAAGCCAACTTGAAACAAAATACTTGAGTTATTATAAACATTTATTTTTAATTACACAGCGTACGTAATTCCATGCGGAGCAAGTAACATGCCGACTTCTTTAATCACTTCGCAAAACCGATTGAGAACGAATCTATTTTAAATGGTTAATCACCACTGTTGGCTTACTTTTTCTTTTATTTTTAATTTATTACAATTATAACAAATAACCTCTAAGTTTTGTGCTTTTAGTAGCAAGCAATCATACTTATAAATACCGTAATCATCACAATCATCAGCCGATAAACGCTTCCGAAGACAGGCCTTTGTTATTATTTATTTAGACGGTTTATACTTAAAACATTCAACGTCCTGACTGATTTA
The DNA here is from genome assembly GCA_018245475.1 of Pharmacophagus antenor. Classification (NCBI taxonomy): domain Eukaryota; kingdom Metazoa; phylum Arthropoda; class Insecta; order Lepidoptera; family Papilionidae; genus Pharmacophagus; species Pharmacophagus antenor. The sequence continues at coordinate 57,577 of DWQX01000048.1, forward strand.
CTTACTATAGTATACATTGAAGGACAGTCTAAACCGCTGGTCCTAGAGACACGAAATTGGGAAGTGTTATTTGTGATGTGTAGGTATCCACTAATGAGTTCAAAAAAAAAAGTTGTTTTGAAATTCCATCCGTAAGGGAAGGTTCGAGTTTCAATAAAACTTCTGCTCCAAATTGATGGACTCGGAAATTAATACACATGCTAGAGGGCGAATATGATAACATTAAACAAAAAACAAAAATTCCACGCCTATTGAATCATGCAGGTGACGGCTAGATACATTTTAATTCGTGAACACGACGAATGATAATAGTGTTTTATAGGTTATATTTTGTAATGATTTCAAAAGCTGTACTCGTGTTTTGTTCAGTAAAACTTAATGCGCTTTAGTCATGCGATTGCAAATACATTTCTCTGTCTTGGCTATTTAAACAATTGAAGTAGAATGATGTTAAGACAAAATTGTTTATAATATTATTTAAAATATATTTTTTTGTAATCTCATCGAAGAGGTTTCTTTGATATATCTTTTTTTAAATCTTTGTTGTTTTTTAATGTTAAATAAAATCAACTTATAATTACAAAAACGTTCTCAAGTCTTACGATTAATTATTAAGAATCAGACTATTAAAGTTACTTCGTGTAGATAGGTTACAAATTAAAAGACCCATTATTTACTGCAGTACAGGTTTTAATTGACAGTGAACACCATTTAAGAACAGTGGATCGATTTCTTTAGTTGTTACTACAGAGGCCCCACATCCAGTAACCTGTTTTTGCAGGTACTCATCTGTAAATGATTTGATTTGCATACACGAATGTAAGCTCGACTTATTAATAGGCAGAGGATGATCGTCAGTCTTAGTTAATTCGACACTCGTACAAGCGTCATTTTCTTCTAATGTTATATGTTTAATTGAGAATACATTTTAATTCAGTTGATGTAGTCTTTGACTTTTTAATTTTAACATTTTACTATTACCTAAGTGTTATGGTATGCTTGATTTTCAACAAACTTAATTGAAATAATATTGATAAAATCTTAATTGGTATCTTAAAACCTTAAAAAAAAATCCTGCTATTAATAATGTGTCGATGGATAAAACGGATGATATTGATTTTGAATTAATAATCGTAATACAGTCATGGTTAGTTTCATACGAACACGGTTGAAAGCGCTGACTCATGTCAAAATGTGACTCGAATTTTACTTTATAATCTGTTACGCAGTCCTTTACACACTGCAGCCCTTAGTGAAGACCGGTCCAGACGGGCTCAGTTACGTTTCACGGAACGCGAGCGCGGCAAACTTGCCGGGACGGATTTGCCGCTATTGCCACACTCATTTACTTACAGTTCATTATTTATTACTGTCAAACTCTGTACAGCTTTATTGTCCATACCCTAATCATTTGTTAAGAACGTTTTGTGATGCATGATTAATGCCTTATCTAATACAATGTACAGTTTATATTGTTTAATTCCGATCGATTTCTAAGTACTTTTAGCACTGAAGATTACTTACATGATTTAATTTCATTAGTCAATCATGGAATCGTGATTGTGGTGTAGCTAAACCTGTCTAATATATAGTAAGCGTTCATACAAAATATCGTGCACGTCTCTAAAATCATGAAAATATCCATCTCTACCAAATTTCGTAATAATATGTTCATTTGATTAGGTATGTCAATAAAACTGCGTAACAGAACAAAACATGAGGTATTATAATTGAATCTAAAGTTTTAGGTTGCTCAACAATTCCATCGATTGTAGAAACATAAAAACCGGTTTGAAATTCAGGGTTGTCAATTTTATTTTCTTTTTAAAACCAGAATTAAAAATGCTGCTGCCATTGTTTTATAGTGATTCTTATTTGCCAATTTTTTTATTTATTAAAAGTAATTAATACACATATTAAAGTTATCTGAAAATAAATTGTAATATATGATAATAGTAGTACTTGACAATTTAATTTAATCGGCAACAGCTTAACAGTTGTAGCTTGTGAATAAAAGACTTCTATTTAAGAAGCCGTGGACGGTATAGTTCGTTTGAACCAAGGACCGCCGTATTATGTCGAAAAAAATAAAACCACTGCGCAACGGAGGCAGTGATATACGTAAATACTATGATAAGTATAATATTTTAGAACAATATATGCATTAGCGTCACCTAGCAGTAATCTTTTAAACATATGTGATATAACCGTAAATCGAAAAATATCAAACATTACTTGTTACACTTCATAACTTGGTTTTCGCTAAAGAATTACATTGCCTGTCTCACCTTCATACACTTGTATTAGACTGTATCAGACTACTTGTAATACTTGGTACGAGATTAAGCGATACGAATAAAATATCGTATAATACTGAAATTTTCTAGCATATTAATAACTATAAGCTCTATATTTATATGTTAATTCGCTTATTGTGCTGGGTTCGTTTCCCTCTGGCGATTTAAATAGACCGGCAAATACACCTCCGATGCAAATACTAGTATCATCTAATATATTCCAGTCAGATTCCTACAATAGTTTAACATTCCGTCGTATTTGTAATGTCTTGAATTAAACAGGCTTAAATGTTTGTCAACGTCTTTGCTATAAGTTCACTTTAAATGGATTTTATTTATACGCGCATTTTTAGTCCTATTACTGAGTACCAAAATTCTCCTATCTAAGTAACAGGTTTAATAGTGATAAAATTAGTTGTACACTACGATAGTTGGATATACCAAAAAAAATTTGGTATTATTTAAAAAACTAAGTATAAGAGACGTTAATCAGATAATAAGGGATACGCCTGAGCATAAATATAAGGTTCATAACTATAGTGTACCTCCAAACAAGATGCCTTCTAAATTATTAAATTTAATATTAAGGAACGTAATTATGATAGAAAGTGCTTTTTAGAACTCATAAAAAATATGGGCATTATGGTTATGATATTTTGGTAATAAAAAAATATGAATTATATAATTTTATAGCTTGCACTCTTATGTCTTTTACAATTCATTTGTACATTGCTTGACACTATTGTTATATTTTTACTATAAAAAAGCTTATCAGTATATGTACCTATAGATGGAGTATTTAAAGTCATTCACATGGTTTACTACCTAATAGCCCTTGTTGTATTGTAAATAATGATAATACAAAAAATTGCGGGGACTTAATATCTCATACATGCCTTAACTGAATAATTTAAAATATAGATAGAGATAAAATGTTATAAGTTACTACTCGTCTATACAAAGAGTATATAAAAATTGCCGCTAAATAGTATTTATTTCCATTTCACCTGTTCGCTAATTTGACTATAAAATAATATGCGATATATGCAAATACATTTCAATCTTGCACAGAGAAATGTTTACACACTACTTGTGTAGTGTTTTTAACCAATATAACCCGTCATTGGCAAAATGCTATGATCCATGAAACGATATTTTTCAATAGTTTGGGTACTATTAATAGTTTATATAAAGAATGTTACTGGTGATGGTGAATAGTACAAAAGTTTGATGGTTAATTTTTATTTTGAATTTACATAATTAAAATTAAAAAATAAAAAATTTGAAAATTATCTATTAATGATTAAGTGGTTATTGTTAAGAGATGACTAACACCGGAGAAAATTTATTACGATTCGGAAAAAATATGACGGATTGACGGCGAGTTTAAAAAGTTTAGACCGTGAAAGCCGCTATCGTGTATTTGTCATCGATTAAAAAAAAGTTTAGGCTTATTTCCACCTGACGAGCGGGAGATGCGTCTGCGTAGCTGGCCGCGCCTGTGCCATTGACCCACAACAACTTTTTGTTCGTATAACGGGCCGGCACACTTGATTTCTTATTGACATCATACTTAATGACTTCCATCTATGGGTTTTTGGCGCTCGTCATACGTCACAATACAGTTAACGTCTATTATGTATTGATTTTCTATGAGTTTCTTCCCCGCGGGATTAATGTTTGACGATACAATTAGTAACTAAATTCTCTATGATAAAAACGTCATATCAAATTTATATCACTGTTATATTGCCATAAATATAAATAATGTTTTTATAGATTATGAGTTAACACTAGACCTCGAACTCAACGTACAGAAAGAATCGTGTACGTTCTGTTTACTTCAGGCTACCCATGTATGACTACCGACACACAGCAATGCTATTAGGGCGGAAGATTGACATTGAGGGTGGTAGCTAGTAAGGCAGCTTTTAAAAATTTTGCCACCATCCCGATTCCACAACTTTTGTGGCCGGGAATCGAACCCGGAACCTCAGCGTTACAAGACAAACGGTAAACCATTGCGCCAGGGAGAAGCAGTAAAATTTGGTTGAAATAAATAATGCTATAGTTTTCATCTATATTTTACTTTAAGAATATAAAAATTTTAATTACTCCTGTCTCAAATTGAATGTAAATGTGGCAATCACTATTTTTACGTGTTCGCATGACTCACCGGTCGGTCATTGTACTCACGTAATCATACGTGAGTACACTATACTATTAGTAACTAATAAATTTTATTTTCGATTATTTTGATTATAACCCTAATCCGTCCGTAATTGGTTCCGATTTTATTTTGTGTATTTCCGTATCTGCTTTTTGCCCTATTATTTTCTTATAGATTTAAAATTACGTGTAATTTAAGTTGTGTTACATTAAATTGTGCTTGTCGCCTCTGTCTCAATAGAAAATTACGTGACTTGCTCGAGTTGCGTATTATCGGGAGCTAACTAAAGTCTTAATAAAATGCCGTAAGCGACAAAACAAAGTTTATATCGACTTAAATTTCTGTTCTGGGGCAATAGTACTGAATTTGTTCGATTATGACAACGTTAAAATATTACGGTAGCGTGTTTATGTAATTTTAAGTTCTATGTGACAGGAATATAGTGTTATTTCAAATGAATTAGGTTGCAGGCAGTATCTAGATTGTAGATATCTGTGGGAACGCGACGCTCTGAAAACTGCGGGCTCGGTTCACCGCAGAACATGGGGAAATGCTAAGGAATGGTAACATTTATGGGTTTGGTTCTTGCATTGTTTCCACGCTAGGAAGTGGTTATGTCAGACGATACATTGTTTTTCATGTTACGTATTAAAATTTTAATATTATTAATATTGATGTAGACAAATGTCAATGTCATTTGTTTATCATTAAGCATAACAACACTATAAAAGAAATATAGATGAACATGTGCGTTGCTATCGACTTTACATGCATGAAACAGAAAATATTTTGATAAAAACTATAAAAGTTTTTTATAATTTTAAAACAATATATAAAGAAGCGTATTTATTGTATTTAGTTTTATCTTGAATATGATCCTTAAATTATAATGCAAATTATTAATAAAGCAATCGTAGTCGTGAGAAAGCATTAATATGTTAGCTGAGCTTTGAAATTACTCAGCCACGAACTAGTGTCACGTCACACATTCATCAAAAGCGTCCACCTTGATTACTTCCTTCTCACACAGAGTCAACTCGTTTATTACACCTACCATTCACGTTAATTGAATAAAATAAATAATAATTAATTACTTCTTTAAATCTATGCCATGGTATATATATTGAAGATAATAAAGATTAATTCTTGTGATATTCTGCTGAATGAGGTCGCGGATCTTTTACATAGAAAATAGCAACGAAATTTATAATTCGTTAACATTAACTTGATTATGACTAGATAAAACAAGAATGCGCTAGTTAGAATCTTTACACCGCACTATGTTGCGCTTATCATTATGAGCCGTAAGATGATGGAAATGATGATTACACTAGTTACAGCGATATTTGAAATTCGAACACAATGATGTCAGTTAGTGGGATGGTACTTTCCTGAACTGTCTCCGGCATCAGGCATGATTACCGTTACTAGAATCTTAGCATATTAAAATCCACTGGATCTATCTCCATTAGAATAGCCCTTTGAAATAGTTAATGTTTTAAAATATAATACTATTTTAAAAAAATGGCACTACAGGAAGAGATCTTTTTACCCGTGTTTTTTATTGTGCAGACACACTTTTGTATGTAAACAATCTAGTCAGTGCTAACAATGACAAAATCGGTGTTCCACTAAGTGAATTAGTAACGCTTTTTAACGCCTGAACTGAGCGGATTTTGACGCGGTTAAAGTTTTCAAACGAGAGACAATGTGGCGAATGTGCGTAATTGATAGAACAAGTAGACTGTGACTGTCTCGAAAGGTGTGTGACGTCAGCGCTTTTTCGTTTTTTCAGACTAAAATGCGGTCAGAGGTATATTCACGAAAAGCACAATAAGTGCGATGTTGCGTCTTTATATATATGTAATTAAGTGCAAAGACAGTAATTGCATTTATAAGTGCAAAAGGGTATTTATATGTCATTATTACCAGAGGGGTACCCCCTAAGCAGCGAACCAACGCCATAATGAGAACTAGCAGTTGTACGAATTGTACAAATTTATACAACTGCTCTTAAGATTATTTTTTCATACTAATTGTGCATTACAAAAAGTTAAGTATCCGTATGAACAGAGGCACTGCAATAAAAGATATAATAGAGGTGCGTTACTTGAAATAATCTTGTAACTTAATTTAGCCGCTCACGTATGACATTGTTTGACTTAAGTTTACGTAGCTCACGTAAATTCCGATCACGTTTCGGCGATCGAGATGGCTTCTCAAGTAGTGATTTTGTTTTGCAATTATTTCTTTGTTTCATTCATTTATCTTTAGTAGTGTTTGAATATATTAAGTTATTACGCTATTCGTTTGAAATCTCATTTATCGTAATAAAAATTTTAAAGTGTTATTGTTATTAAAATAATGCAAACTATAACATAACTTTCAATAATAGAAAATATCATTTGCATTAATTTAGTACTTTTTGTAAGATAGATAGAACTATTTATAACTGGCTTCTAGAAAAACAAATGCCACCATTATTATCGACCGCTTAATTTTATGATTAATGAAAAAAAAGTCTTTGTTTAAATGTATCCGCAATTTTTTTTTACATATTTTAATACATAATTACTCGTATTAGAATTTATTATAATCCATATAAGTTAACATACATCAAGTTATGCTGCTACAAAACATATTATGAGCCAGAATTCATTTCTTCTAACGGTTCCATTGCCTTTATAGATTACGGAAATAATTTTATTCATTAGTATTAACTAAATTTATTAATTAATATCTTGAATAATTTTATTATTATATGCATTGCATTGTACTGCACTTTTCGGACTTTGTCACAAAAAGCTGTTTTGCAGTAAAATGTATCGCGATGAACGTGAGAAGGAAGATAAATATATGGCATTAGCATTCGAACGCACCATTGATGTGTAGTGCTTTTGTATAGCTAACGACGTGATTCACAAAAAGGTACGAACCGACAAAAGTGTCCGCGCCGCTGCCGTGCCTCTTGGCAGATTGCATCGAACCTTTTCCTCCATATAAATTATTACGATCCGCCCGCATTGCGTTCTAATGCAAAAAGTCATTCCTCTATCCATAGCGATCTAATGTACCACGTCTTGAGTTGAAATACCTCGGCTTTATGTTGTTCCTATTCGAATCTGATTCGCACTTGTGTGTGGACTGCTACGATTTTATCCTTTCATTCCTTCAAATGCGTATACGGCGTTGAGGCAATTGTTCCGGAATTTATTGATGCTTTATTGGTATCGACATAATGGATTTTATATGCATTTCAACTCTGTCCTTTAAATACACTTAACCGTAACACACAGGTTTGTGTTTTAATGACAATGACCTATGGTCACGGGCTTTATAGAATATGGACGTTATTAAACCTTTTATATCGGTTATGGGCTAGCACTTGACCTCCATTTAATATGATGTTAAGTGATAATGAGGCGGTAGATGGTAAATGGTGTTTTGCCTACAATGGATCTGGCTCTCACATGTATGACTGCCGGAACAGAGCAATGTTGTTATGACGGCTAAATGTCATTGAGGGAGTTAGCTAGCCAGGAGGGTTCGAAAAACTATATTACCGTCCAGACTCCATTACTCCTGTGGCCCGGGAATCGAACCCGGAACCTCCACGTTACAAGGCAAGCGGGTAAGCCACTGCGCCACGGAGGCAGTCAGTATGTAATTATTTAGATTATATTACTCTACTTAACTCAAGCGTTGTAATTATTTTCCTGTTAATTAATTCAATTGTATTGTAAAAAAGCGCAACCTTTATTGGATGAATTTCTATTTCATAGTTTGAACAGGCTCTCGGCAAACATTTTTATTATTATGGATGATCTCATACGGAGGATATTTGTAAATACTCGTATTGCAAGAATTAATAGATATATGTGTACATTTATATTAATATCTAATTTATCACAATGAAAAAATGTTATTAAACATGAGTATGTAATAGTGCGTGATCCTATAATGGAAACGGATCTTGCTGTTTTTATTTTTGAAATCAATTATGGGATAAAAAAAAATGTTCAAAGCGATTAGATACATATTTATAGACCTGTTATAAATACAGGAAAGGATGTCAATTGCCGACAACGCATGAGGGTCCTGTACTGCTATAAAGTTCTTGTTAAATGTAACATAAAATAACTGCCAATAGCCGTATATCATTTCAGCTGTCAATTGCATCTTAGTCGTTGCCTTATTGAATTAAAAAAAAAAACATAGAATTTATTTTTGTAATAAAATAGTTTTGGCGAAGAGTGATTTAAAAAAAATGTAATTCTTTTTCAAAATGGTGGTGGAGTTCTAGTTTTCAAAAGAAAACTATTACTTTCAATGCATACATTAGCACAGTATCTTAGCGTGCAGTACCTACGACGCGACTGCCCGAGTGGCTGGTAAAAATGAAATGGCTAAAGTTTATGCTTATTTGTGTATATTCGCCATGATTGTTCTAGTCCATAATATTTTCAGTAGTTTATGAAATTCTGGCTTAAAACACATGGCGATGGTTAAAAAGGTATATTATTATTAATCATAAATTGACACTTTCTTTGAAAATTCAAATTAATGTGTCAATGGGCAGAGCGTGGGAGTGTAACCCAAACGGTAGCACTCTATAGCTATCAAAGTTATTTGTTCATTTTGTGTAGAAATTGTATTGATACCAATTACTAACAACTTACAATATTAACGTTTAGTCTATTTATTGTTTTCAGATTCCAAGATGGCGGTGAGATTATGAGGCCGAACCACAAACGACTTTTAGGTGAGTCCGGAATGTAAATTTGTTGTGCAAACATGCTTGAGCGCATAATGGGCCCATAATGGCATTTAATCTACATGGATGAATGTCCCGTTCGGTAAAGTTTGGGGTGTGGCGACGGCAAATTCAAAGCTCGAGAAATTATATCACGACCCACGCTTCCTCAGTGACGGAATTAATTCACTTGATTATGTTGTCGCGGTTCGCTATGATTTACGACCAGACTCGATTCCACATAAGGTTGTTGGAAAATATAACATTCGGTGCTCTGGATTACTCCATTACGGTCTTGAAATGAAGTTTGACAGGGAAAGGATAACTGTTAAATTTTGTCATGATATCGGTCTCACTGTTGTGATTTACCATTATGTGTTTATTACAGTCTTTGTTATAAAAATGAATACAATGTCGATTTAAGAAAAATTATAAAAAAGTTCAGATGAAAGTGTTTGTGGAATTTAACATATTACATCTAATACTTGCAATTTGCAAAGAAATAGAAACTTCCATCCATGGTGTTTAACCACTTACCTAAAATCACGGTTGTCCCTTGTTCGATTCCGGTTTCAGATAAGTTTGGACAGTGGTAAGATTTTTTAGATCTCACAAAGCTAGCGTGTGTCAATTATCGTAGCGTTTGGTTTATCATTTCTTTTTTGTTGGTTACATTTTACAAACGTTGCGAGTTTGATGACTGATATATTCATTCTTACTTAATTGACAATGATATGGTGACTTGATAAACAAGCCTTAGATATTTATAGGTTACCTAGACAAAGCACGTTCTCTATTTGGTTAGGTTTAATATTGTAAACACATAGTCGTTCGCAAATTGGTATTGATGCTTGAAACGGTTCCGTCGCGGTTATTTGTAGGTGTTACCAATACTTGCCGTGGGGCTTTTGTTAACGGTGTCTTGTTGCAAGCCGAGTGTGCTATATCAATGGGATATAGTGCTTGTTTATTTTCTAACATCACACTACGCAAGCTGTCGGTAAGGAATCTCCTTACTGCATTACGTAATCAACGAGTTGATATCCCGTGTCCATTATTTTTATTTCTTTATCGATATTCGAGTTTAAATTATGACGTCATCATCATCATTACTATCCCGCAATCCACTGTCGAACATAGTTCTATCTCAAGAAATTTAATCGAAATTGATTTTCGCTTTTATTCATCGCGTATTAATATCTGCAGTTTTTTAATAGACAGTACAATATATATATATATATATATCAATATATACATGTAATAAATTTATAAAAACTCCCTGTTTCTACATTTGTTATACTTACTTTGGGAATTCCTTCTGAGACACGTTATAGGCAATATAACCGTGAAAATTTTATTTTTTATAGAAATTAGATTCAATATTTTTGCCTTCATTATTGTCGCAACTCGCGGAAGCACTTACCTACTTATAAATAGAAATCTAGATTTCGAATTATTTATGCTCTTTGGTTTTTGTCACGATACCGTCTACCGTTTAGTCTACATTAAGCGGAGGAATTACTACTTCTTCAATGTGTCAAGTACGTCTTGGTGTTAATGTACATCAGATATTGATCTTTTTATAGCAGCTAAACAAAAATACCTCTTATGCTTTTAATATCTAGAACTAAATACCTTCGAACGTTTCTTACTACTGTAATCACATACATAATGGAAGTTTTTTGCTTTACATCCATTCTTCTGTCCAAACACTAATAATCAGATAACATAGAAGACATCTTAAGCGGCGGTGACAGAAACATGAAATGCGTTAATTAAATAGCACAATTGTTACTACTATTAGAAGTAAAAAAAAAACAGGCAATGTATTTTTACAGAGCAAAACCTTTACCTTTGGATAAAAAGGGATTATGATTTCACACGTAAATTTTTATAACTTTTTGCCTGATTGTAGCATTGTAAAACCGTGTTTTAATATCGAGTCGCCGTTTGAAGATGATCAGTATTTTTTATAGTAAGTACGAGTCTATTTTTTTTTTAAAATGACTTTATGTTACACTTTGTTATGATCTGGGATTATTTCTTAAAAGTGTAGTTGGCAAATTTCGGATACATATTAGAATCTTTCTCTTATTTTTTTCTTACTTTTACACTAGATTTACCGAAGCCGTCATTTTGACGGATCAACCCTAGATAAAAAATCGTATACTTCTATGCGTTTGAATTTTTTATTTTTTTATTCTGCCTCTGAAAGCATTGTTTTATACATTTTATTGCAAAACAGGAAAAATAACAATAGAATAATGCAAAAAATTACTACAGACTCGAAAAGAAAACCATAAAAAAGTGTCGGTAAATATAGTGCTAAATAAATGAAAAAACCGTATGAACTTTTATGATTTCCATTGGGATGGTAAACAATACAATGTATTAAGATAAATAGCCTCATTGACTACCAAATCAATGCGTACCGCACGTAATGCGGCTCGCACGCCACTCTGAAATCGCATTAACTTAATCTTTTCAGAGTACACGAACGTTCGCGTCTAATAAGGTCTCTTACAGCGACAATACTGAATATGCAATCAGTAAGAGATGTTAACTTAATTCTAAATAGTTTTACAAGAATTGATAATAAACATTTTTTTTTTGGACACTAAATTAATCTCTCAATAGAATAGATTTGCTTAAGTTAAAATAATCAAATCTTTACTCAATGTCATCTTATTTCTAATGTTGCACGTTTATTGTTTTATTAAAAATTTTTGATGACAAAAGAAAACTATAGTTTTTTAGGGTTCAATATTCAAAAATAGTTACTTTCAAATTAGCACAAAAGTATAGTCCTCAATGAATTTTACAAATCAAAGTAACAACTTATTAGTTGGAAAAAATCGTATTCAGTACGTTTACAAACGTTTCTCGTCTAAAAAAATAGGTTTTATTTTTGTTAACTTAATAAACGGGAAATGTTCGATAACGACAAGGGAGAGTTATTTAGTAATATGCGATAACCTCTCATTAAATGATTTCCTAGTTGCGAATGTAATATTCATGTTTAAGTTAGCCGTCAGTGTGTTATCGTTTTCAGGTTTACTCGACTTAACGGTATCGTACCCGCTGCCCTCGTTCCGTAGTGATAATGCTTCTGTTACCCATTCTTGATTGGAGCGCCGTGCAAAAGGAAATTTATAATTGGAACGATAAATTGAATGTTTGAAAATAGGTTCCATTGGTGTAGGAATTTCACGATACAATAGATTATTAAAATAATAACCTGTTGTAATAGCATGTCACATTGTCGCAGTATTGCGCTAAGTAATTTGATTTATTGTTTTTTTTTTACACGTTAACTCGATTGTATTGCTGTTATTTGGTGTATTAACATTCGGCTTCATTACCTATTTTTAATTGAAGACAACTTATGTTGAAAATGATTACTTTTGTAATTGAATGTTTTGAGATATTAAAAATATAAATTACTTTGTTTTAATATTTAATACTGCATTAGATCATCACGACTGCTTTCTAAAAGTTCATTATTCTTATAAATGTTATATTAAATTTTACAGAAATAAGTTGTTTAGGAATTAAAATGAAATTGCGCTTTTATAGGAAATTACCTAATCGGTATTTATTTTCTGGTGTTTTAGCGGTTCGAGTATTAAGTTTGTGTATTGTGTATTCGGTGTAAGTTTGCTTGCAGTAAGAGATAAGGTTACTTTGCGGCGCTGTGATAGAAAATACAAAACAATCTCAAATTACTTACGCAAAGTTGAGGTTATAATTTTGTATAGAATTTCAGTTCTACTTATATAATAATTTAATTAACGTTTACTGCACAATTCACAAATTATTGTGCTGTACGGGAGCGGAATCAGTGAGAGGACTTTGAAAGAGTGACAGATTGGGTCACGTTTGTCGGAACTCGTTCACAGGCGATGGCGTTTCGTAATATTAGGTAAACATTACTTGCCTAGAAGTGGCGAATGGAAGACTAATATATACAATCATCTTATACATAAGAATGTCGCCTAATATAGCTTACGGTACTTAATCACTGTGGAGTATGAATACTGCTTATATTTTATCGAGCTATAGTATAAAAAAATTATTACTATCTGAAATCTTCTATTGATGTAACTCTGGAATATCTGAGAACTTCGAAAAGCATCGACGCAGTAAAAATCTACTAAATCTAGGGAAGAACATTTAAGGTTCGATTTTATTAAAATCTAGCCACCCCCCGCACACTTCTCTGAGATTTATTAAGATTATACCTCCTTTATGCGTGTTAATTTTTGAGTCCAATGACTTGGTGAATAAAAAGTTTGATTGAAATTTAATCTCACTATTCCCTTTTTAGGGGTAGCGTTTCATAAAATTCATAAAGGACACGACCTTCATTTTTTATGGGTCTAGGATCAAAGGTTTGGACTGTGCGTTGTTATATAGAGCAATCAGTGAATCAGTCGGGACTTTTAATGTGATATATACAGATATGTGATCTATTTGGCATTAAAATTTGTATACAAATTAGTCGTTTGCCAACACGGTCTATTCCATTGAATAAATATACCATTCCGTAAGTAGATCGGTGAACGCGAACACTGATCTATATTACCATATATGGCGTAACGTATAGTAAAGCAGATAAATGTCATATAAAATCTGTAAAATTATAGAGCACGTTAAGAAAATAAACTTCCCTATTAAGATAACGGAACAATTCAATTTATTACCTAGCTTTCGTGACTATTATTTGAAGAAATAAATAAAATGAAAGAAATGTAAGTTGTTACGAAACGAGTTAATTTCTTTTTAAGGTTTCTTACTCAAGGGGTGATAACCGAAACACTATTACTGAAAGTCCGTCGTCCGTCTGTTTATCCGTCTGTCAGCAGATTTTTCCCATGCACCGTAATAATTATATAAGTAAATAATTAATAAAGTTGTATTGTTGTGTTAAGTAGTTAAGTAAAGTGTGTAAAGTTGTGTTGTTGGGTAGTAAAATTTTCACAGATCGTGTAATTTTATTGCCGCTATAATAACAATTATTTAACACTTACATGAAACGTGATTTTATTAATGTTTTTAATATTAATATAATGGTATGGAATCTTTCGTGATGCGATCCCGACTCGCAGTTTGTCATTTATTTAATATGATTTTCATGAAGTTTGCTGCAAAACAATGTCATAACAACGAAGTTATATTTTCTTATGCAAAAAATTGACTTCAGTTGATTACAAGTTGTACGTCTGCCAAGATCAATGAAACATTAGTTAGGATGCATAGCGGGTCACAATGTTTTTGTTTTGTTTTTTTCTCGTTCACCCCTGTTATGTTTGGACAGGGCCTTTTTATTTCTTTACAATTTGGTTTCTTAAATATTACTCTCGCTTTTACTCTTTTCTTCTTCCATACTCATACTAATTTTCTCGCTCACATATCTTCTTTTTATACCTCATCCCATTTCCTTCTTTCATACATCGCGCTTAAATAAGGGGACATAGTTAATTTATTTAATTGCAATTTTCTCTTAAACTAGTTATTCTGTACAGTTTCATTTTGTTTCCCTTTTTCTTCTTTTACATATTACTTCTTTTATTTATAACTACTTAATTCTATATTTGGTATTAATTTTTCTATTGGTAATTATATTCTGTTTCACGTTTTATTACTTTTTATTGTATTTCCTATCAACTTTTTACAGAATGATAGGAATATACCACAGCTGTCGTCCTCGCTCATTAATAGCGCGATGTTTTTTTTTTATCTCGTTCCTCTAACTTTAATTAATCAGGGACCTTTTTTACATTTTTTAATCATCTAAGATCATTCATTATCACAGTCTCATTACATCTTCCACTCCATACTTACTCTTTCATTCTTTCTTACTCTCATTCATTCATCTCGCTCTTTTTCATGCTGTTTTCTCATTCTTTCTTTCCATTCGTTCTATCTCTTACTTACCTTCATACATTCTTTATTTATTAATTACGTTTTATTTTTGCTGATGACCTTTCTTGCGAT